>CAIGRS010283864.1:0-10107 GCA_903798395.1 Fraxinus floribunda
TCTTAAAATCTTGATCTTGATCTTTCTTTGATATTTGTATTTTAAGATCTTTTGATGACGAACGATCAATTTATTATTGAATATTTGAAGATTATAATCACTTTAAATTCAATTATTTGTAAACAAAATTAACTTGTTTGTTATAATCAAAACTTTAAGGTTATAATCAACCACGTGTCAATACAGCACACATGAGAAAAAGAATGACGTAGATGCTTATTACAATGTAAAAGCTTGAGTTCACAAAATTGAAGGACCTAACATTTGCAGAAGAATAATGGTTAAGGTTTCAAACGAATCACATTGCTTTTCGAGTAAACTGCTTTCTGGATCTTGGTTGAATGTCTTTCGTGTAAACATTCGTAAGGGCAAAAAGCAAGAGAACAAACACAACTTGGGCACTCATTATTCCAAAGTGGCTAATGCTGTTGCCAATTTCCATCCAGCTACCAGTATTCCGGACCTGTTATCCATCGGAATGTTAGTTAGAGAGGTTGAAGATCTTAGAGAAAATATCAATAACTTTTTTGAATAAAATGAAACTTATATTAGGTCAATCCCAAGAGAAATTTTGACAGACTGAACAGCAAACGAGGAATGTAAAAAGGAAACGAATAATCAATAATATAATCTTGACAATGTCATCATAGGCAAACAATCTGTTTCATGAACTGAGAATTAATCCTGAGCTAGTCAAGAAAAATGTCATCAGAAGGTGTGAAGACTGTACCAGGAAGAAGAAGTGGATTGTCATTACATCCGAACAGCAGATAACAAGGAAATAGCATCCCAACAATGGAACTTGGATCAATTTTGTAATTGCACTAAACGCACAACTGCATTTCAGTTTCAGCAAAATGAGTACAAAACTTGCGATGTGACCAGAAAGATATGTTACAGAGTAAGCCCTAAACCGGATTACGTGAGCAATCAAAACAAGCAGAAATCAGAAAAATGCAAAGCTTTATTGCGGTTCACCCTCAATATGATCTCACATAGAAAAATAGTCCCATCAAATTCCTATATATAGCATAGGAAGCTAGGGTGATCCAGAGTCGAGGGGTTAAGTGAACTATGTAATTAGGCTCCATGGAATCCAGTAAGATAGATCAATGCAATTCAATTCAACTGACCTAAAGGGGAAATGTAATACTAATTTCACTAAAAATATCTTGAGCAATTGAGAGCAACATAATGTTATATAACTTATATGAACTTTCCATTCAAATATCTGGAAAATATAGTATTGTCATTGTGATCTCCACCATGAAACTAAGCTACAGGACATGATACCAACACCAATATAAATCCAGAAGAGCAAAAAAAAAAGAAAATAAAAAAGAAAAAAATAAAAATTCACAAGCAAAGTCTAAGCTAAAGTCAGGACCAGATCAAAATCACTAATTTTGGCACATGATATCCTTACTTTTAACTGCATGGGGGCAAAAAGGATTAATTCACGCGAAGCAGTTTCTTGACATCAATTAATTGAGTTCGGTAAATGCACTTACATGACAAGTATAAAGGGTATTAACAATTTAAAAATGAGAAGGGCCGCCATCAGAAATGGCTGCAATGAAAAACAAATTATATAAATTAGCAGTCTCAACAATACTTGGAAAGAAAAATCAAGGGCATTTGATCATTCACTTACACTGAAAATTGTGATGAATCGATAAACAGACGAAATCTCAAAACTTGCAATACTCGCAAAGTTACCAGTTCCAAAGAATGCAATGTTGAAGAACACCATCTGTTCAGAAAGTATATAAACATAAAAAACGGTAAGTAGACAGTCCACTACTTTCAGACATTCAATGGAACTTAATCTACAAGCACAACCTGAAAGTCCTCTTATTGTTGAATGGAAACACGAAAATTTTACATGGGATTTTACGTGATCACAAGTATTATATCTAACAAAACATTTGAACTTCAAATACAGACATAGTTTATTCAAGGAAGTGAAACAACTGACTTCAATTGAACAGTTATAGGCACAGTTGGCAGTTGGTTAGCGAGTATAAAAGTAAAACACCTTTTCTCATTGGTTTGTTCTTGTTAAAAGGAATTTTATTCATTCGTTGATTTATTGGGGGAATACAGTTTTATTGACCTTAAAATCCTTTATACATTTCATTGTTAAGATTTTGTCCATGTTTTCTTGGGTGCATAATGTCATTGTATGGAAAAACCAAGTCAAAAAGTAAAGGGTGGCCAAGATATTATAAGAAAATCAAATAGAACAGAAAATGGAAGAAATCCTGCATTAGGTAATAATAGCGAGCACAAAATTGGTTCTTCAAAGCACTAGACAGGCATGATCAACATGGTTACTTGCTGAGGGCAGTGACTTAAAAGCGTGTACAAGTGAAAGATTTTATATTGTTGGGACATAAATGAGAGAGCACTCTTCACTATCCTTCATCTCTTCACACACACATGTATACACAGTCTACAATTTCAAACACTTAAATTAAACAAGAATAGATTAAAAAAAAAATGAACTACACTGTAACTTACAAAGGCTAAGGGAATTCGCATATCAGATAACTGCAGGTGCCGATCGTCATGTGCAACAATAATGTTATCCTCCATAGCATTTATTGAAGTTGGAGATCTGTTCACCTTACTTGTACAGAGAATAGCATTCTCAAATAATATCCATGCCACAAGTGCAAGAGCAAGTGCACTATAGAAGACAGCTTCATATCTGTAAGGATTCATAAAATTTAAAACATCACAAATAAATGTCAAGAATATATTCTTTACAAGCACATCGGCTTTAAGTCTTTTGACGAGATCAGTTTTAGGAATGAGGGATACCCAATTGACAGAAGGAGGAAGGCAGGTGCAAAACCAAGAAATATGGAAGTAAGCCTAGACAAGAGACCAACAGCCGAAAAAAGCGGGAGAACCATGGAAAACCCTACAAAAAGAACCATTTATGAAAACCGAAGTAGCTATATAAATTTACATAATAACCCATAATAGATGTCAGTTATGTGCAAATGCCAAAAATCAAAGTTTACATTTCAAACTATTTGCAGGCAATATTGAACACTGAGAGGTGGCTCTACAAAATTATCAAAATGCTCTCCAGTATTCATGGAGGTCTATGGTTACTGAGCCAGTCGCAAAGCCTTTGGAAAAAAAAAAAGTACTTATGTTGACCATAAATATGATTTCAATATATGACAACACTTACTTTAATAGTAAATCACAAAAAGAAGATAACAATCTCAAGTTTTCAGCTAAATTTTTAATATCACGAAAAAGAGCCAAAACAATACCTGCAAGTAACCAATTTATTACTTGGTGTACTACAAGCAACTCCTGTTTCTCAGTTCTATGTGATGTTGACAGGGACACCATCATTGATGAAAAGCCAACCAGAAGAATCTGTTTCATTGAAGCAAATATCTTAAATTAAGTCTTCCTATGGACACAATTTTGAAAACAGAGTGAAGAAAAGTAAAACAATTAAGCAAACCTGCAACTGAAAGAGCATTGGGAACTTGGATTTCTTCATGTCACGTGTTAAGCTAAGCCAATATCTACTATCTCCAGCATGCTTATTTAAATATCTTGCAACTCCTCCAATTACAATAATCAAAAATCCACTAGCAACTCTACAGGAAAGAAAAAGAACAATTCCAAATAAACTGACATGTAACTTTCTTCAGGCTATACTTGCAGCTAAATGCATGGTATGGTATGTAACTATATGTATTTCAACCAAATTTCCAGTTTGAATAGATGAGGGCATGCAAGATTGTCACAATTATAGTTGAGCATATGAGAACAACATATGCACAATACAGGCTTAGTTAGGACTCACAATAACATGGGGCAGATGCCTCAAATTCTACTGGGGATAAATATAGTAGAACTGGGCTTGCAAAAATGCAAGAATTCACTAGATTTAAGAACAAAAAAACTAATTCAATGATGTCAAAATGCGTATATAGAAAAACTTATAACTTAATAAAAAATTTGTGCATGTCTGGAAACATTTTAATATCCGCAACAAAAGCTGATTTTCTCATAAAAGATTTCAACAAATGCAAGGAGTTCTGCCACCTATTATATCCCCCAAATGAAGGAAATGTAACATTTTCACAATCATACTTGAGCAAACCAGAACCACACATTGCACGGAACAAGCTTAGGATTATCAAAGAGTTAAAACTCACAAATACACAATTCGACTGGGGATAAATATAGGAGAAATGGACTGGCAAAAATGCAAGAATTCACTAGATATAAGGATAAAGAAATTATTTAATTATGTCAAGATGCATTCATAGAACAATTTACAACTTAAAAAATTTTTGTGCAAGTCTGGAGACATTTAACATCCATAAAAATATTTTCTCATAAAAGCTGAAGATTCCAACAAACGCAAGAAATTCAGCCACCAATTTTATCCCCCCAACAATAACATACCGAGCAAGGGTACAACTTCCAATGAGAGCACTTGAAGAAAAAGTTTCTGATGCAACATGGAAAGTCTATTCTAGGCATACGAGAAATTAAATCAATTAGAGTTTACAACATTTTCCTTATTTTCTATTATTGCATTTGTAAGACTTTATTTTATTTCCTTGTAGAGGAAACTCTAATTTTCCTCAATGATCCTACTTAAACTCTATACAAAGAGGCTCTTTATCTGTAATAGGACACAACTTTTATCATTGAATACAATTACAAGTTTTCCTCTAAATTCTCTCTTCTTCTCTTTTTTCTCTTTCCCTTCTTCTTTAATTGATCATTGTTAACTTGCTTGTGTTCTTTGTCAGTTTCTCACTTCTACATTGATCTTTCCACAGAATAAATTGAAAAACATCACTTGCATTGAATATTAGTATGTAACCAAGCATGAGACTTGAGGTTGAATTTAGTTTTAAGGAACGTACATAAGATTTTTGAGCTTGGCTCAACCAACTTGTTAAACATCCATTCAACAGTGGTGCAAGCTGAGTCCATCATGTAGATTGCCATTGTACCCTAAATATGGCAATACCTTTTTTTCTTAAATCATTTTCTTGAACCACGTGATCTAAAAGATTAAGCTGTTAAATATAGTCATATTTATATCATTTAAATATTGTCTTCAACGCACTCTCTCATGTGAACACAAAATTAATTTTCTTCCATTAAAGCCTTACACGTGCTCAAGTTCATTTAAAGGGGTGGCAGTGAGACTTCAAGACCTTTAAATACTTGGATACTTTATTAAATGACTTGATCTAAGAGCTTAAGTTGTTATATATGGCCACATGTATACTATTTAAATATTGTCTTCAACAATGATAAATAATAGTCTGTTTGCTCAGAAGTTTATAGTTTGCAAAAGAGAAGGTTTATAAAAAAATAGAAAACAGAGAGAGAATAACTTACACTAGTTGAGTATTATCTGGAATTTCAGCAGGCATCAAAGTAAATATGGACAAAAACCAACATGAAAGCCATACAAAAATTGGCACTCCAGATCTCCATGGTATCAAGTAAAAAAGGTAAATTAAAGCAGTAACTCCAACAAACAAGAAACACCAAGTATACAGCTTCCTCTCCATGAAGCTTTTCACCTGCATAAAGTATTAAACTGAATCACTCGAATGCAGTTCAGATAGCTCCATATAACATGGCTACTTGGGAAGTAAACATAGCATATAACAAAACTGTACCAGGATTTCAAGAACGAACACCGAGACAATGCAAGTGGCTATAAGTTTTATGAAATAATAAATCTCTCTTCGTTGCATATCTCTCCACAGTGCTTTTATGAATTGATATTCACTAAATATTTGGGTCCACAGTAATATTGTCATTGCAAAATATGCATGATAAAGAAGAGGAGAATGTTCCACAAGTAGTAGAATACACACTAATCCCATGAATAGGCATCCAGCAAAGTATACCTGCCATAAAATTGACAGAGTGAGAAAAGGTGAATCATAACAAGTGAAGTTTGATATCATCAGTGCAACATATGAAGTGAAGCAAATATTCCGAAGATAGATGCTAGCTCCAAATATTCACACTAGATGAGAAAATATTCAGACTGATTACTTAAATTTTCTCTTCCAGTCCCAAGCCTGTGATGATTCTTTTCAATTTTCTAATATCATGTGTTTGATAACTATATTCAACTGAACTCATGGTAACTAACAAAGCTAATTTACTGATATGGTGACTGATTCCGAAGAATGAAGATAGATGCTAATCTCAAATGTTCACACTAGATGAGAGAAATATTCTTACTGATTACTTAAATTTTCTCTTTCAGTCCCAAGCCTATGATAATTTTTTAGATTTTCTAATATCACAAGTTTAAGATAGGATAGAGAGCAGAGTTTCCTCTTTAATATTTCTAGATAGGATAATTCTACTGGACTATTGTCATGTTCAAGATATTTTTCCACCTCTCATAGTTCAATGTTTTCTACAATATTTTTTTCTTACCTTTTTATCTGGTGTGTGAGCATTTTGACATAAATCTTCTCAAAATAAATGAATACATTTCGAAAAACACAACCAACCAATGACCTAAACTTGTATACATCCCTCAAATCCCCCCCACCCCCAGAGTAACCATGTTAATTTGTTCAATATTGCATAATTTTTCTCATTAACGTCCCTACTGTGCATCCCTTCTCCAAAGCCCCCAATCAATAAAAGACATACAAACAAAACTACATAAACTTTTGAACTCCCTGCCCACAAACAGAAAACAGAAGTTTCTAGAGATTTTGCCATATAAATATAAAAGTTTGTTTACCTTTCCGGAATTGTTTCTCAGATTAAATACTTGCTCCTTTTCAAAAAAATTTACCGGCAGTAAAGTATAAGATTGCAACACGTGAAGTATAAGATAAATCATCCACCCAACATAGCCAAGAGAAATAACAGTCATCAGCATCAACCAGTCATAAGTTTGAAAGTAATGAAGCCCTTCCAGTGCCAAGCTTCTAAGATTTTCTGATAGATTCTTCGCTGCTTCATAGTCCCTAACAGATATCAAATATTCTATTTGATCCAATACCCAAGAATAATTGGCCAAGGGTTTGAAAGGTTTGAAATGTAACGAGTTTGACTCCTTTAACTCTAATATATATGTCAAGGTAACTTTAATAAAATATAATAAATACCCTAGATTCAGTAGTTGAACCAGAAATTTTGACAGTGGGGCTGGGGGCATGAAAAAAATTTGAAGGAGCAAAATGCCCGTGTATTATCTCTGTATAAAAAAAAAAACAAAAACAAAACAAAATTTTTACATCTCGATTTAAAGAAATTTCAAAATGTTGGGGAGCGGTCACCACCCCTGGATCTGCCACTGCCTAGATGCTGGAAATAGTTAGAACTAATAGGCAAACAATGACAAACTTCAAAAGGTGACAACTCAGAAACCAGAAAGCAAAAACATTTTCTTTTCCTAAAATAAACTAACTTGAAAATTCTGGGAAATTAAAAAATATTTCATCTGAGGCCAGGAAACCAAATAGAAACATGTATGTGTCTCTCACTCTGGTGTGTAATGGCATTTGAAACAGTCATGATTGTTGCATTTTATTATAGTAGTGGCATTTTCAGTATGAAGGATACGTGACTTGCGAAGAAATTGATTGAGAATTTGTCTTGTATTAGCAAGTACAGCCTCAACTTCTTCCACCTGGTAAAACAATCAATCCGGAGTCACTTATCCACCAATCAACTCCAGTAAAATGGGGCAAATTAGTGAGAGAATGATTCAAAAAGCAGAAATAAGTAAATACTGTCATCATCAGATAGCTCAATCATGAATTGTTGAAAAGGATTGCAACGCACCTCTCTAAAACTGACATATCCAAGAGGCAGATTCCCAACTGAGTTTACAGGGCATGGCAAACCAAGAAGCGTTGACTGCCAAAAGTTTAAAAAGAAAATGAGAATTAAATGTAAGAGGCATTTCAAATGACAGAATCTGGCATTTAAACAGAAAATTCCACCGGTGAGTAATTTGTACAACCATCAATGGTGCAATATCAGCTTGGTTAACATCCAGTCTCTCTATGCCATCAAGACCCCACTCTGGTGGAGTTGGCATGTCATGCATGTGCTTGTCAACAAAGAGAACAATATTCTCAGAATGATGATTATGGGAAACTGGGACTGGGTATCTAACACCTGCTCCCCAAGCAACAAGGGGAGTATCAGTGTTTGAAGGGTGTCCATCACCGTGGCTTCCTATAATGAAAATATAGCAATTCAGCATGCTTTATACCAGATTCATAAACTAAATCAAATATTAATTTCAGCAAGTGGCATTCTAACTAATACAATGGAATTTAGACATATCCAACCTTTGTCACTCATCCCATGGTCGGCTGTAAAAACGTATGCTGTCAGATTGTCCTTGAAGTAATTCTGAATAAGATCATAAACCCTTTCAGCAATACGGTCAACAACCCTAACATTATTGAGATAGATGGATGAATAGGGCCGATGAGCATGACCATTTGAATCGCAACCAAGCAGGTGAAGAAATATAACAAGGTTATCTTGATGAAGAAGCTGCTTCAAGTTTGCGTCTTCATTGGACCTATTTAGAAGGTTCTGAAATTGATCGAGTGACCATTCATCCAAAAAAGATGCATCTGCATAAACACTAAAGAATCTGTAAAGCATTGAATAAGGGCAAAATTAGAAACCTGGTCTATTTAAACAAATCATACTTAAAAGGATGTAACAAACCAGTGGCAAAATCTTCATATTCATGAGGATACGAATTCCAAGTGCTGTGTGGTAAAGCACTACAAAATATAGGAACAATATCTGGGCTTCCAAAAGCAAATGTATGTCGACTCCTATTGAACACCGAATCAAACTCAACGGGGTTTGCCTTCCATCCTGTATATACACTCATATACTCGAGCAGATTGCAATTAGACGTAACAAAAGAAGCATTTTCCCATCATAATACATGGCACTGAACAACTTGAGAAAGTTCACTTGGATGCAACATAGACGTCAAAAAGATTGCCTACCTTTTGTGACAGCACTAGGATCTTCATAGAAGCCCGCAATGATTGCAACATGACCAGGCCTAGATTCAGTGGGGGGCCGGGCATGCGATACTCCCCAGCGACCGCGCTCTTTAATTACACTCCTCAAAAACGGCGCTCTGTAATTCCCATCTGAATCCGGTTCGAAAAACTTGTCCGCTCTTAAACCATCCGCTGCAAAACTCTAATTATCCTTAAAACCATTCACTGAAACAAATCATCAAACAGTAAGAGTGCGAAATAGAGAAGCAGTACCAATAAGAAGAACAAGGCGTCTAGCTGGTGCGGTGAAACGAGGAGTGACGGGGTCCATGCCGTGGACAATAGGGGTCTTGAAGTAAATGTCGAAAATGCTAAGCATGTACACAGCGTGGAGTATGATTCCTAGAACCACCAGCCATTTCTCTTTTCTTTTCAACCATTGTTTTCTTGTTTTGATGATGCTTGTTTCTTGGGAATTTTTGGCACTCACTCCCAAGATCCCATTGCCTCCCATCATGCTTTTTCAAGGTTGGGGTTGTATGGTTTGTAGGGAACTGGTTCGGTGATGTTGTTCCTAGATCGCATCAAATGGCGGCTGGATCTTGATGTTTACGAAGGTTGCTTGTTGAATAATGCTCTATGGTCTTGGCGCCAGAGGTTAGGTTAAATCAAAGGTCAAATTATCATTTAATTTCACATCAATACCATCCACTGGAGTCGGAAGCTAAATAGCATGAATTACACTACTTTGCCCGAACCGGTTGCCCACTTGGGTGACCTAACCTCACAAGAGGTGTGGGACCGACATGGGACCCGCATGAATAAAAAATGGAAAAAAATGCTTCCNAAATAGCATTACTCTTGCTCGTTGTAGATGGATTATTTGAGTTTCTGAACTATGTTGTCAAATCTGAAACGAGGAACTAGTCTTGCTGATGTCATTAAATACTTGTTTGGTATTGCTTTTAAATAATAAGTTGGAAATTCTACAAAATGTATGAATCAAAAGTATTTTTCAGTTTCTAAAAAAATTAAGCTTTCCCAAACAGAGGCGGACCCAACACTTGGCCAGCCC
>CAIGRS010283874.1:0-30219 GCA_903798395.1 Fraxinus floribunda
AAAAAAAAAAAAACAATTAGTCAATCACATATCTTATATATTTGAGCATATTTAAATTGATAAGAGATTTTAATTCAATTATATGTTTAAACTCAAAATTTACTTGTTTTAGGGCTCGTGTGATAGGGATTAAAATCGGATTAAAATTGAAAAATTAGTCGTTATTGTTGACTTTTATTAGATGAGTAGGACATAATAACGATCATATTTTCAATTTTAATCCGTACCAAATGGGCCTTAACATGTAGGCGAAAACATATTGAAGGTCACTTAACTTGAGATAATTTTTATATGGATCACACAACTCTATTTTGTCAAATTAATGACCAAACTTTTGTGTCATTTCTAATTTAGCCCTTGTTTGATACACATTAAAATTTTTATTCTCATTCTTTTACTCATTTTCAACCACACATTCTTAATAAAATAATATTTTTTATCACATCAATAATTTTTCCTTCTTTTTCAACATCACACTCTCCATCAATCTACTATTTCAAAATACATTCTTCCAAAATAATGTGACTCAAACACACCCTTAAATAACTAGTACGAAATTTTAAATTTAAGACATGTTATGTCCCTGTTTGAACCATATTATCTAAAAATTCATTTTCGACTGCACATTCTCCTAATAAAGTTGATGAGAATTGTGATTAGAAAGTCATGAATTCCATAAAATATATGATTAACATTAATTAATATTTTGATTTAAGTTAAAATATAAATTTTAATCCCTACCAATTAGGGGCTTAATTTTTATTTTGACCGTTCATATATAAGTTCAAAAAACGAGATTGCGTGCCTTGACATGTCATGTGATTGCCCATAAAACATGTTTTAAGGGCATTTTCAGCATTTATATTTTCAATTAGGTAGGCGCTTCATATTTCGCAAGATTTGTTCTCATTATGTACATTTTATAATATATACATGCCAAAACAAAAATAAGTGAAAATAAAATAATATTTTTTATCACATCAATAATTTTTCCTTCTTTTTCAACATCACACTCTCCATCAATCTACTATTTCAAAATACATTCTTCCAAAATAATGTGACTCAAACACACCCTTAAATAACTAGTACGAAATTTTAAATTTAAGACATGTTATGTCCCTGTTTGAACCATATTATCTAAAAATTCATTTTTCTTTAAATTCATTTTCGACTGCACATTCTCCTAATAAAGTTGATGAGAATTGTGATTAGAAAGTCATGAATTCCATAAAATATATGATTAACATTAATTAATATTTTGATTTAAGTTAAAATATAAATTTTAATTCCTACCAATTAGGAGCTTAATTTTTATTTTGACCGTTCATATATAAGTTCAAAAAACGAGACTGCGTGCCTTGACATGTCATGTGATTGCCCATATAACATGTTTTAAGGACATTTTCAGCATTTATATTTTCAATTAGGTAGGCGCTTCATATTTCACAACATTTGTTCTCATTTTATAATACATGCCAAAACAAAAATAAGTGATTTTTTTGGACAAAAGCTCCTCCATATCATATGCTAAGGTTGATGGACTTTCCTGCTTTCGGCCACAAAAATCTGAACATCGTAGTGTCCTAACATGGACAAAGTCTCCATCTTATCCTTTGACAACCTTTGGGTGGACTATAATTTGTAAGGCCCGGAGCAGGGCCCGTGTAGAATGATTGAAAAGAATTTTGCATTCCAAATGATTCAAATTTGAATTTTACACGTAAAAAGGTTATCATTCGGTATGATGGGAAATTTGAGATAATATGTGTTAAGAGATAAAATTTCACATCGAATAAAGATAAAAATATAGATCAATTTATAAAAGTTTGAGCTACTTCTCTTATAATGTCGATCTTTTAAGATGAAACCCAAAATTATCAAAGCTCATTAAACTCGAACGAGTAATTCGATCCGATTAAGATTCAAAAAAAATGAGCATACGAATTTCAAAATTGGTCTGCTCAAACGAGCCATCATCTTGTCGGAGCGTATCAAGGGATAGAATCCTACATCAAATAAAGATGAAAATATAGACCAATTTATAAGAGTTTGAGTTACACTTCTTAATAAGGTTGACATTTTAAGATGGAATCTCAAATCTTCACATTATGAGAATTATAAAGAAGAATAGAAAGAAAAGTTGAGACTCTATAGGAAGAAGAAACTGTTTAAAAAAAATTTAAAAGTGGACATTACACCGACACTTTGATGAGACCGGTAAATTTCAATTTTACGTTTCAACTATTCTATTTTATATTGACCGAAAACCCTAAAAATGTTAGAATATGAGTTTGAACGTGTATCAAATATGTAATTTTACATAGAAAAATGTGCACCCGTACTATAACATATGATATGCAATAAGTTTCATTCGTATATGTTCGTTAATGTAACGCTTCACGGTACATCTGTGCTTTAGCTGCGGATGTGTGAACTTGTTTATTTACTGTTTAGATGAATGAAAGGATTGAATTGCTGGCTGTTAAAATCGTTGATGACCTCACCAAGAAGATTAGGGATTAGTAACAAGCCATAAGCTATTTACACTTGGATTTTGCACGATAATCTGTTTGGATAAATTATACTTACTGAATTTGTACTCTTATACTAATTATCATATATTCAATTGCAGCATGATTGTGGAGAATTGTTGTGTATTATACCGAGTAGTTGATTAACAATGATGATACTTATTCTGTGCCTAAAATAGAGATATTGGGTAGTTATTTTGATAAAATATATCTCAAATTGTTTTATTTTATATTATATAGGTAAAACTCAATGGTTGAACGAGGAATTCGAAGAAAGAAGCCAAAATTGGTGAAATCCAAAGTGTGGGGACTAAGTTGAAACATTTCAATAGTCAATTCAGACCATAAAATGAAGACTGCAGATTTTATGGGTTCAGTTGGATACAATTAAAAGTTAAAGGACCAAAATCTCAAGATAAAATGACTTAAAAGAATCAAGAATCAAATTTGGGGACCAAAACGCTAAGTTTGAAAGATTTCCCCGGTTATAAATCTAAGCAACCACCCGGTTTGTGGTTTCAAAAACAAGCGTTGAAAAATATTGCATGGGTACCAAAATTTGGCAAACGAGCTTGTTTCTGTTTTTCATTCCAAATTTATATGGAAACTATTTTTTGCATGATTTTTGAATTAATTTCACATCTATAAATACAAAACATGGCAGCCAATATAAACCATCTCTCATATACATCTCATACTACAATATTCCATCAATTTTGTTCATAAAAGAGAGGCAAAATCATATATTGTAAGAAAATTTCGAAGAAGAAGTTCAAAAACTCATCAATTGGAGATTTAACCTGGGATTTACGGGACAAAGAAGCAAAATGGTTATTGAAGATTTTTCAAGATTGCTTTGAAGAAATTCAATAATATCAAGATTCATATTTCTTCATTCATTAATTTATAATTATGAAATATTAGGCTAGTTATTTATTTGTTGGGATGGGATGAACCATTATTATGATATTTTAGGTTTTAATAAATTAGTTTTACTTTAATTTGCTTTTAAATTCTTGGATATTTGTTATCGTTTTTCATGATTTTCAATTAATTGGCCACTAGTTAAATTGTTTGTGGATTTTGTTGTTATCGAGGGACAATATGATCATTAGCACAAAATAATAAATATTGTAAAGTCTGATCGATATGGGATAAAGATATATCGCTATGCTTTACATGATTTCTATAGGTGTTCTAGCACGTTTAATACTTTTTTTTTGCATGTTCACATCTTTCGTAGAGATATAAGAATGTTATATATAGGAATATATTTAACTGCTATCGAAAAAGATTTTTAATTAAAATATGAACATTGATCGACAAGAATGATTTCAAATTGTTATTTTAAATTGTTGAACTAAAAATGGATTAATATGGGGGATTCGACATCTTAACATTACTTCTCACGTATTTGAAAACCAATTTTACTTGCTTTCACTTAGTTAATAACTTAGAAATTAGCATATATAAACTCAAATCACTTTTGCTATTCGATTAAGGATATTGTTAACTTTAACTAGATCAAAGACGTAGTCCTTGTGGATTAGATACTATATTCATCATTTTATTACTTGATTACAATACCTTGCACTTGCGAGATTTCAAAGGATCAAATGACATACAAGAGATGCCTAACCCGTTTGAAGCAACACTGGCTACAATCTATATGGTTTTTCAACTATTCAAGCATGGTAGGGATAAATAGTCACTCTATTACAATCGATAATTATATGTGAATATATATATTCTTAAACATATTACCTGTTGTCCTCACTTTTTGCAAAGATAATGTAGACAATAGATGTCAGGCCCACTCGTGTCCATGTAAGCAAGTTCCAACATGTTTTGATCGAAAATTTGGTCAGACCAGATCAATATATATGAACGTGGGAGATGCTCTAACTTGAGAGGTAAAAATATTCAGACATTGACGACATGATTAAATGTGATTGCACGTTAACCATCAACTATTAACAACTCGATCAAAATAAGATGATCTAAAATCAAGTAAACAAGAATAAACTAGAGGATATCGAAAATGGCTTTTAAGTGCAAAGAGTTACATTAGATTCATACATTACAAGAGTTGCTATTTCTAGAGTTTGGGCCGAAGTGGTAACCGTTGGATAAGAACTGCGTGACCTCATCTCCCAGATCGAAGCATTACATCACTAGAGAAAAAAAATCAGAAGATGAAGAAAACATCAATTTACATGGCTGAACACATCAAACTTGGATGTGTCAAACTTGGATTTTTTGTAGACTTTATCTAAATCTTCACTTTGTGCCACACACAATTCCAAACCTTTAAAAAATTAGCACTTGGAATCCAAATGGATGATTCATGTTAGTTTAATTGTTAGTTAACCCAATAAATTGACTTCGATCAATTCAAAAAGGGGTAAAATAATAACTTCAAATTAAAATTAAAAAACTAAAAATCAAAACACAATAACTACATTCTTCTTTTTCTCCTTCCCAAACCCACCTCCTCCTAATCCAAAACCTGTTGGATTTAGTTTTACCCCTTCTCGCTACGACCAACTCTGCCGCCTCCTCCACCGACTTTGCCATTGTTCCCGCCAACGTCCCCTCTCTAATTCTTCCCTCCTCTTCCTTACACGCCAACAAACCCAAGCCCCAACTTTTAATGTTGGCTTCAGTGGGAGCACAACCCATAACCCATCAAGCAAAATAGCCAACGTATTAATCGACCATGTGATAAGTGTATTTTATACACTTATTCGGACTCTAAAATATTGACATTTCGTAATTATTTTAATGAAATTATAGTCTAATTTATTATATAATGTGTTATTAGGTGAAACCCAATGAATGAAAGTGAAATTGAAAAAAAGAAGAGAAAAATGGCGAAAAATGACAAGATCCAAAGTTGGAGGCTAAAGTGCAAATACTATGAAGTTGTGTTGAAACTCACGTTGAAAATTCAAGAATGTTAGAGGTCACATGGATACAACTAAAGATCAAAGGAGCGAAAATAATTCAATTTTCAACCGCACAAGGATGTCCATATTTTTAGTTGGAGATTGAGACCAATTTTTGACCAAGTAAAAATTTGAATTGAAAAAGAGCTATTTCTATTGACGTTGTATCTGTTTGAGTTATCTTTTCAAATCATTTTGAATCGGCTTGATCGGATATCGGGATCAAAAGTTATGACGAAAATACTGAAGCGGACTCTACTTGGACAACAAATCTAGGCACTGCACCGCAAAAAATTAGGTTTTTGTTAATTGGGCCATGAAAAGCCTAGAAAAAGACTCAAATTTGGCTAAGAACATGTAGGAAACTATAAATAGAGAAAAGAAGGCACGAATTGGGAGTTCCACATATTGAAAAAAAGAGAGATACAACGAGAAATCGAAGACACTATATTACTTGTTACGATATCGTACACTTGCGATATAAAAAACGTATGTCCAGCCAAGGGGGATCTCAACTTACAATTACTCAAACTCCAGATTTTCACTATTCTACCCCATGACCCAGAAACTATAATCGACAGAAGCGTATTGGGAGAAAATCGAACAAAAGATACCTAGTCAGAGTGGGCATCGCTATCTTGAATAGTTTACTTGCATTCACGCAAAGTATTCCAAAACTTAATAGACTCGTCGGCATGGGGTGGGATGGGTGGCGATCGGTAGTCATTTTGGTTTCTGTAAGGGAGAGATGGTGAAGTGGTAGTCGTCAACATGGGATGGGATGTGTGATCGATAGTGGTGGACTTATGTTTCGTTCTTCTTTGGCTCTTGGTTTCTTGTATCGACTACGAGAGTTGGATTTACAGTAAATCATATGAACGTTGCTGACATTGGATAGTGGTGGTTGACTTTTGTGGGTGGATCGATGGGGGTCGCGGTGGTTACTTGATGGTTTTTGGGTTTAGTAAAAGGTAAGGGTGGACGTGGGAATGAGAAGATAAACAATGATTGGGTTTAGATTTTTAGTTTTTTAATTTTAATTCAAAGTTATCATTTTACACCTTTTGAAATTGGTCAAAATTTATTTATTGGGTCAACTAATGGTTAAACTAATAAAAATCATCCATTTGGACCCCAAATACTAATTTTTGAAGGGTTTGGAACTGTGAGTGACACGAAGTGAATGTTAAGATAAAGTCTGCGAAAAATTCAAAGGTTTGAAACCGCTGCAACGACTATCCCTAAATTTTATAAGATAAAATCAAAAAAACCATTTGACTCTAGCATAAAATTATTGTTTACCATAATCATTTTTATTTCTTATTTATAAGTAGTGGGGGCTTTATTATTATATCAATCGTTCTTCTGGCGATTTTAAGTGTATTTGAGTCACATTATTTTGAACGAATATGTTTTGGAATAATAGATTGATGGAGAATTTATGGTTGAAAAAGAAGAAAAATTTAGTTATGTGATCGAAAATATTATTTTATTGAAAAATGTCTAGTTGAAAATTAGTAGAAGAATGAGAATGCAAATTTTAATGTGTATCAAACATGTGGTTAAATTCACTTATAAGTAAATGAATAATTTTTAAGGACTACAAATCATATTTGATTTTGAACTACATTATTTTGAAAGAATGTATTCTAGAATAGTAGATTGATGAAGAATGTGTGATTGAAAGAGAAGGAAAAATTATTGATGTGATGGAAATATTATTTTATTGAAGAATGTGTGGTTGAAAATGAGTAGAAGAATGAAAATGAAAATTTTAATGTGTACGAAACAGAACTTAAATCTCAAAATCTGTTTTTAACTTTTCAAAGATTGATGGAGAACGTGTGGTTGAAAAAGAATGAAAAGTTATTGATGTAATGGAAAATATTATTTTATTGAAGAATGTGTGGTTGAAAATGAGTAGAAAAATAATAATGAAAATTTTAATGTGTACCAAACAAGGGCTTAAGTAACAAAACTATGTGAACAAAAATTTAGATAAATTTTGCCTAAATTCAATTTAGAAATATTACAAATAATCAATTAATATTTAATAGAGTCTACTGTTTGTAACTCCAGCATTTTGGGATAATTAAGTTTAAATATAGTCCCAAAGCTCCTATTGTGATCTTTATCTACCTTTCTGCAGTCCTTCGCGATTCCTTCCAAAACTCCTAACTTAATACATGCAAAAAACAAGAGTCGGAATTTTTGATTCCCCTCTAATTCTTAACCTCGGTTCGTCTCATTGAAGAAGTCGAGTTCATTGATCAAGAGGCCAGGTCATGCTCGACCCGTGTAAGGTCAAGTTGACCTATGAGCTCTCAATTTTTATTTTTCAAAAAATTAAATTTAATAGATTTTTTTTTTAAATAAAACCTAAAATCAATGAGTTAATTGACCTAATAATAACTGAACTTATGTCAATATCTTCGATTATTCACTGAAGTTTAAAATGTTAAAATTTGACAACTAAACTTATCTAAACCTTGGATGCTATTCATTAGCTTAACTTCCTTTTATAATCTCTGACTAAAGTCGTGACATGACTCAGAATGTTCATGTGGCGTCGTGTAACTGTTACCACGTAAAAAAAACAAAACGTATTTCATTGTTCATTATACTAAACGTCTTCGATTGTTCATTATATTATGAAAAACGTCTTCGTTTGCTGACTGAGCTTTGAACGTGATTGAATTTTGGACATTAAACTTACTGAGTCCCTATTTGGTACACATTAAGGGTGTGTTTGAGCTACATTATTTTGAAAGAATGTATTTTGGAATAGTAAATTGATAGATAATGTGTAGTTGAAAAATAAGGAAAAATTATTGATGTAATGAAAAATATTATTTTATTGAAGAATGTGCGGTTGAAAATGAGTAGAAGAATGAAAATATAAATTTTAATGAGGCCCAAACAGGGGCTAAAATTTTAGTTCTCATTTTTCTATTCATTTTCAACCACAAATTTTTTAATAAAATAATATTTTTCATCACATCAATAACTTTTCCTTTTTTTTAACCACATATTCTCTATCAATCTACATTTTTAAAATACATTCTTTCAAAATATCAAAGAAGCTGGCCTTTCTCCAAATTTTCCACCTAAGTACGTTAACGGCCAAAATTAAAAATGTCCCGTGATAGTTTCGAAGATTTATAAAAAAAACTCCATGAAAACTGTCACAACCGAGCGGAATATTCCAAGTTTCCACACATCCAGCAACCCATTCTGAACGATCAAGATTCTATCCCCTGATTTCACAATGATATCTAAGCCATAACCTCAAAATCAGTTTAAAATACATAATTACTGTTTCTACTTCACTTTACTCAGTTGAATTATCACTTAAAATATGTTGTATTTCGAGACGAAGCTGTGGTTATTGAAATCTGTATTGATTTTAGGGTTAGGGTTAGGGTTTGGGGATGCAATTAAGGTACCGTTCAGAGTGAAGGACGTTCTTCCGGTGCTACCACGTCAGATTTCATGGCCGGTAATGAATAACATTCACAGTGCTGTTGATTTGATGCCGCAATATATTGGATCATTGACACCGAATAATGGGTCAATTAAGTGGAAAGGCGCTTGCTTTTTTGATACTGAGGCAAAGATCGAGTTCACGGGGCCCGGTGATCGAGGCCAAGGGGGCGGTGTTATCTATCTCTCGGTTTGTTTTCTCTACTCTCTCTGTGTATATGTAAATTATGATTTTGTGTGTATATATAGGGATATTGTTAAGTTGTTAGGTGAACTTTTGGGTTGAACTTTGAATTTTATGGAAATTGGAGGTATGGATGCATGATATTGTAATAACTAAGGTAATGGGCTTAAATGATTTCAGTATTGAATTTTTTAATGAAGCTTTTTCTGGTGAATGTGGATTCTAAAGTAGTGATGACAGCTCCTAAAAGATGTAAGATGAAGAATAAAGCATGGGTAAGAAACTAGATTAAGCTGAAACTTTGGCATGGATAAATTTTTATCACACTGATTTCCTCTAATTTATTTAATGTCTCTTGGATATAAGGTACTTTACTTGAGAATGCTTTCATGTTTTATTCGAGAAATTTATAAAATTGAGGTTAAACAATGTGTTAAACTTTTGAGCTGGAGATAATGATTTCTTAAACCATCAAATTATAATAGTATATATTCCAATAATCTGTAGGGTAAAGTCATCAGCTGATTGTTCAGTGGAATGTCACATGTCATTCTTTTTAGTTTGTGCAGAATTTTGGTTCTTGTGTATGATCACGAATCTTTTGTTTTTGTGTTGGGATCATCAATGCTATTATGATTGAAGATGGCTTGAATTGAATAAGTGATGAGAATCAACGAAAACCGTTGGGAAGAATGCACAGGTTTATAAATATTTGATAAACATGGAACAGTAAGCAACTATTTTGGGTTGAATTGGTTCTTATCAATTGTGCTGTCTATTGGGTAAAACTTTGCTGAGAAGGACTTTCTTATTTTCCATAGAGGGTTTCTTGCTAAGCTCCTGTTCAACAACATATTAGAATCATGTTTTGTTAGAAGCTGGAGTGAGCTTGCTTCTGGTCGCTTTCATGGAATGATACATATTTAAACTTAGTCATGCTGGCTGGTAATAAATGTTAATAATGTTTTTTGAAGTCTGATTAATCGTAATACGTTGTATTTATTCACTTTTTATGAAAGTTCAGGCCTTATACTTGATTCAAAGAGTTTCTTCCCTTTTATGCTGACTGCCTGAAATCTGTTTTTAAGGTTCTACAAAGTTTTTAAACCCCTGCTTTTACTCCTCCTAGACTGCTGCTGCCCATAGCTGGACGTGCATGGATCTTTATGTTTTTGCCACACCTTATAGAATCACTTGGGATTATTACTACTTCTCTTCTCGTGACCATACATTGAAAATCGAATCTTGGGAGGAACAGGCAGAATTGGAATATGTACGGCTTTGGATTTATTTATTATTATTTTTTGCTTCTAATATATGATTTTTTCTAAACGTAATAATTTGACATTCATCACTAAGTAGGTAAAGCAACATGGGATCTCAGTATTTCTCATGCCATCAGGAATGATGGGGACATTGCTTTCCATGGTAGACGTCTTGCCTTTGTTCTCTAACACTGGTTGGGGTCAGAATGCTAATATAGCCTTTTTGGAGAAACACATGGGTGCATCATTTGAGAAACGCGCTCAACCGTGGCGTACTACTATCAATCCAGAAGATGTTCATTCTGGCGACTTTTTAGCCGTTTCAAAGATACGTGGACGCTGGGGTGGATTTGAAACACTGGAGAAGTGGGTCACTGGTGCATTTGCCGGTCATACAGCAGTATGCCTGAAAGACAAATTGGGCAATCTTTGGGTTGGTGAATCTGGACATGAGAATGAAAAGGTATTCAATTGTATCTTTTTTGTATGTGAAGAATATACTGGTTTCTTCATTTGTTTTTGGTAGAGTTCAATAGTTACTCAACATAGAAAAAACAACATGAGGCTTGTGTTCATACTTAAAATATCTTTACTTTCAAGCAAAGTCACTTTTTTAAAGTAAGTCATAATATTCCATGGAAGTAAATTGTAAATAAGGCATAGGCCTTTAAAGCATCAAGTTTTGGTTATCGGCCAACAATTTGCTGATATAGGTGAGCTAGATTTGCAAATTGGATTGGATTTTCATAAAAAAAAAAAAATTCTGTTGTTATGATGGCAAAGAAGCATTTCAATAATATTTTGTGAAGAATTGTATTTGTGAAAGATTTTGGCATTGCATCTGCAGGCTTTGAGAGCTTATATATCAGTTACTTGTTTTCAGGTTTATTTGATTTTTTCCAATTATCAGTTTAAAATTATGACTTCTTGTTATTTTCATAAGCACGCTTGCATGTTTCTCTTACTGGCTTCTTGGTGTTTCTACAGGGTGAAGAAATTATAGTGATAATTCCATGGGATGAATGGTGGGAACTGGCGCTTAAAGATAGTTCCAATCCTCAAATCGCATTACTTCCTTTACATCCTGAGATCCGTGAAAGGTTTAATTCTACTGCAGCGTGGGAATATGCTCGGACAATGGCAGGCAAGCCATATGGTTATCACAACATGATTTTTAGTTGGATCGACACCGTAGCTGACAACTATCCTCCACCTCTTGATGCTCACTTGGTATGCATATACATAGTTCATGGAAAAAAAATCTCTGCACTCTCGCTTGAATCATATGACATAAACCTGATGTAGGTTCATCACCTGATTACTGGATCAGGTCACTTTGATTCCTTTGAATGTTTTCTGCTGATACCTTCTGGCTAACTATAGTAGAAATTGTTTTTATTTTGTATCTCACCCATAGCACAGCAGTTAACGGGCAATAGAAATTTATCGCCTGTTTGACAACCATCTTGGTAGAAAAAAAGAGTTTTGAACAGTGATTTTTTTAGAAGAATGTGTTGTTAAAAAGTAGGAATTTTTTTGTCATACGTGTAGAATATTTTATTTTGTGAATGTGGTTGAAAATGGTCCTGTAGCAAATCATAAAATAAATTAAAGAGTGTCAAATTGACACTTAACTGATAGTGCATTAGAGCATCTCCAAGACATGTTAAATTTAAAAAGCATCTTGCACATAATAGAGAGCTTTTTTAATTTAAAGAGATTTTTTTACACTCCCAACAACCACATTATTTATAACTCTTAATATTACTTCCTCCAATAAGTATTAATGTTTTTCCCTCACTTTTTAATATATATATATAGATGTTAATGGCTAAAATATTCAAATATTATTTAAAAATTTGAAACTTTTTATTTATTAAGTGCATTCACTATAAAATGCAAGTAGAGTGTGTGTGTGACTTTCTAAATGTAGATAGCCAAACCCATACTCTATTTTAAAAAGTGAAATTGAAGAATTTGTTGGAGCATAATTTTAAGGTTTGACTCTTTAAAATAAAGAGCATCTTAAATGTAAAGTCTTTTGGACATACTCTAGATAATAGTAGTTGACAAAAATTGGTACAACTTCAATGTTGTATTACTTGAAAGGAATCTGTCTTTCTAGAAGCGTTGATTCATATAATTCATTCCTTGTGCATTTGATGAGACTGTTGATTTTTGCTTGATCTGACAGCAGAATCTCTGCAGGTCATTTCTGTCATGTCTATGTGGACAAGAGTGCAACCAGCATATGCAGCTAACATGTGGAATGAAGCTCTTAATAAGCGACTTGGGACTGAGGTGACTGCATCTTTTCTTCTTGTTGATATTTTTGTTTCTACTTTTTAAATTATCTGATTTTGATTTATTCTTGAGATATTTATCAATTAGTCATGTTCTTAAGGATCTATAATGAAACCTTCAGAAAACTAGTTGAACATGCTAGATTGCCTCCAATACATGCACGAAACAATTGTGTGAATTTTAACTTAGGTAGAATGGTAGTGTTTGAGCCTAATCACAGGTAGCATTTTTGTTGTTTCCTCCCCTAGCATCTCTTGTCAATGGCACTTAAAAGTCGGGTTTCAGCTCATTGAAGTTTTAGTATCAGCCTTGCACTTTGCTCTTAATCCTGAGTAGAACAGCTTGTTCAAGATTAAGAAAAAAAGAAAGATCATTTCTTCCAGGATAGTCAAGGCAAAAGAAGGGCATATTGTATACCACTCTAATTTTACATGTGGAAACAGGTGATATTTTCTTCCTATAGGTTACTGCTTTAGGAGATCATACAACAGTAATTATGTTGTAGGGCACAAAGAAGTAACCAAATTGGATGTGGAACTGGCCTGGGCTGAGGCGGGTTCTGCTAGCCTTGACTTTTGAGGAGTAACCTTTCTCACTCTGAGGAACTTGAGCTTAGAATATGCCTTGTGCTTAAATATTTTCCATTTGTAGTTTTATGATAGCCCTCGTTATTTACGTCACTGCAAGTGTTGTCCCTCTTCTGCTTCATACCTCAAATCTCCTACTGAATAACACCTCAACAAAAAGATGTAATCTTTTAACTGCATCAGGTGAATTATTGTTCATTTTTCCTGCCACTGTTTGCAAAGTTGATCGATGCCATAACTTGTTAATATTTTTGCATAGGATCTCGACCTGTATGGAATTCTAGCCGAGACTGAAGGACGAGGCATAACCTTTGATCAATTACTCACTATTCCCGAACAAGATGACTGGATCTACAGTGATGGGAAGTCTACAACATGTGTTGCCTTTATTCTGGCAATGTATAAAGAGGCTGGAGTCTTTGCTCCAATCTCCGATTCAATTCAAGTAACTGAGTTCACGGTGAGTGTGTAAAGCCAGATTCATGCAATTAATATTTACTAATGGACTATTGCCTTTAACATTACTCGACTTATGTGTCACCGTTGCTCCTCCCAGATCAAGGATGCCTACATGCTCAAAATTTTTGAGAACAATATGACGCGCCTTCCGAATTGGTGTAACAATGGGGAAGATGGGCTGCCATTCTGCCAGATTTTAGGCGAGTATCGAATGGAATTACCGTATTATAACACTCTAGAGCCGTATGCCAAAATGAATGAGAATTGCCCTTCTTTGCCCCCAAATTATGAGAGGCCTATTAGTTGCTGAGTACCATTCTGTGCTGTATATGTATATATTCTCGTCGGAGATGCTTTTATGCTGCAGTATAAGATTGTGCTATACTATCTATTTGGCTTAGGAGACATGCTATGGATGATTTTCACCAGTTTCTACATAATCAGTATGTACCTATTTTGTAAGAGATTTGTATGCCACTTGATCATGATATTTGGCACAGCAGTTCGGAATGTGGTGTTACCATCTTCGGTAACCTTAGTTGACAACTTAACACTCGACAACATCACATTCGTCCATCTTAAAAAAGATTAAAAATTGTTTTTTAAATCAACTGTCCGAGTTTTGACAACACTCAGATTATCAATAATGATTGTACAAATAGCTTAATTGAAGGGTGTTAAAATGCGTTTGGTTTCTCAGGCGCGATGAGCAGCATAGTACGTCAAAGTTTCTACTTCGTTTTAGTTTGGTGTTAGTTTGGCAAAGATTTTAAGTGGTTTTAAATTGTGAGTCACGAGTTTTTTTAAGTAAAAGTGTGTAAAAAGTATGCATGATAGATTAAGCTCTACTAACAAATACATGAATACACGTACATGAAAATGCCTACTAATCTCTACAAACAAATACAAACTATGAAGAGATTAAGCTAATCAAGAAATTAACAAACAAAAGAATATCACTATGATAGAAAAAGTCCCTAGGCTAGTGGTCCATTTAATTTCTCTTATGGCACTTGTCTTTGATCCAGTGAAAACCAGCGGAGGCTCCAGCTTTAACTTTCATGACGCCAGCGGAAGCCGCCGCCTTAGTTTTATCAAACTTGTCCCCGACGGTGGCGGAGAATTTGGAAGATGCACCGCCGCCAGTGTTGGCTTTATCGGTGTCATAAGTACTGTAGAGGGACTCTGGATCCCATTGATCAGCCCATGAAGTCTCGTATGAAGTGTTTGATGCCATTTTCGTGCCTAAATTACTACCTGTAAAATCAGAGAGAAATACAGAGATTCGTGTTCTCAATGAATATATTGAAGATTGGGCGGGCGTATATATAAAAGGAAACAGCACGCGTGGTGCAGGAGGATGATTCGTATAAAGCGGCTCCCGCGTAGGTAGGGGAAGGAGCGGGGAAGGTGTCCAGCCTCAAGAAACGTGGGAAAAGAGTTTTCTAGATTCATCTGGATCCCTGATAATAAAATATTTATAGTATGATAATATCAAAACGAAGAGTCAAAGATGGTTGTTAGACTATTAATCATTCTATTTTTATCGTTTAGAGGGGTGTTTGATACACATTTTTTTAGAAAAGAATGTATTTTATAATGTGATGTCATGTGATGTGATGAAAAAAGATGTGATATAAAAATAAGGAAAAATTTTAAATTTACGTTTAATAGGAATATGATCAAGATTAAAATTTATTTCTTGAAAAATGTGGAATTGAAAATGAAATGAAATAATGAATTTTGAGTAAAATATGGATCAAACAGAGCCTTAATTCTCATTTTGATGTCATTTGTTTTGGCTCTTTTCGAGCTATGTTCTTTATTCATCGGAGTAGGTTCTTGGTATTATTTAAAAGTATGGATGATAAATTTCACAAAGCATATTTTGAATTGAAAGACCATTAAATGGAAAATTCAAACTAATAATTTAGAGATGGTTACTAAAACGGATTTATGGTGTGTTTGAGCCACATTATTTTGGAAGAATGTATTCTGAAACAGTAGATTGATGAAGAATGTGTGATGGAAAAAAATGAATAGTTATTGATGTGATGTAAAATATTATATTATTAAAGAATATGTGGTTGGAAATGAAAATTTTAATGTGTACCAAACATGGGTTTAATAATATTATTTTATCTTTTAATTTTTATTTTTGGTATTTATTCGTAAAATTTCGCAAGTGTACGGATCGTGACAAGTAATAAAGTGGATTTACTAATTTCGAACATCGTCCCACAGAGACAACTATTTACTATACAGTGTTAAACTAATATAATTTCAATTTAAATTAAAACGGTAACTAATGATCAAATCAAATTTTGTTTTCTAAACGAAATTTTAATAAATAAAATAACAACTCGAATTAAAATTGTAGATAAGATTATGTGATTGGATAGTTAGGATTTCCGATTTCACTTAAGTTATTAATTATACATTTAATTCCAATTCATTCAACCATTTTTCATACATGTCAACGATCGAATTAAACTAATGTAGTTAGTGATCTCTCTTGAGCAACTCTAATCCTATTCATATGCCCGAACTTACTATATCTATATGTAAATTCACACATATATGAACGCATTTATTTATAGAAATTCAACATGGATCGCATATCATATAATTATCTCTCGATATTTTGTAATGTCTATATTAATTATTGTACAAACTAAAATTATACATAACCTCTCGATCTCAGTATTATCCCCAAATCAATTAATTGTTATGCAAACAATTAAAGAATTAAACACGTAATAATTAATTAACAAATATTAAAATGACATGAAAAGATCGAAATTAAACATATAATAAAAACCTTAAGCTACATCATCCATCCTAACAATAAAAGTATTTATCCACTCATAACGTTGAAATCAAACACGCAAAAGTAGAAAGACATTAAAAAAAAAAATGACGAAACGTGATTAATTCCAATTGAAGCTTCCTCATTTGCTTTTGCCACCCACTATGCATGTTTTGTGTGTGCGTGTGTGTGGAATGAGTCAAATCTACTTGTAAGAATCATGAGGAAGAACTGCAAGAATTGCAGCTCCATAATGCCTGTTAAAAATGAAAGTATGTGCAACATCTGATTTTCTGTATTGTGACCAAAATGCAGGAAAAATTATCGTGGCATGTGCAATCACAGAAGACAACAAGTAGTCAAGACAAATATCTTAAATAAATGACCACCAAAAACACAAAAGTAATTACCTTCTAAAACCAAGACAATATCTCGAAGTAAAGAATTGCAGAGTCCATAAGAATAATCACAATGGCCGAAGTTTAGAAATAAAAATCAAAGTCATATTAGAATTTTCTAAATTTGAATAAGGAATCACGAACCTAATTGTAGGTCATGAAAAAACAAAAGTTTTAGACTACTTGGTTTCCTTATCTTCTGTGTAATGGAAGACAAATTGGAAATTGGTTCTAAAACAGAAAGGCAAGATGTAAAACTAAGCAACTGGAGAAATATTATGAAGTTCTTAAGATACATTTTGAATATATGAATGCAGAGCACCAGAAACATCGGAGATTTGAGACTATGCATGTGCGGAGATCTTTATCGAAGGGTAGATCTCCACGCAGCACGGAAAAAGTCTCCGTTCTACGTGGAGACATGGAGATCATATCTCTGTGCATGGAGACCGGTTCGGTGTCTTTGTGTTGCGATGAGGCATGGAGGCTGTGTCTCTACGCACAGAGACCAGTTCCGTATCTCCGTGTTGTGCGATCTCTGTGGGATTCGCGTAATATAGACACAGATTATGTCTGCGCTGCGCGGAGTTCAATTTTTTTTTTCAGACAGGATTATGTCTGGACACAGGTCTCCCGCATGCGAGGAGATATAGTCTCCGCTCTCGTGCGGAGATACGGAGACCCAGATCTATGGAGGCATGGAGACCGTGTCTCTGCGTACGGAGACCAGTTTCGTGTCTCCCGCGTGTGTGGAGACCAGATTCGTACCTCTGTACAGTAGGGAGAAAGTCTCCTGCGTACACGAAGACCTGATCTCCGCGAGATTCGCGTAGCGCTGACACAGATTATGTCCGTGCTACACAGAAATCAACTTTTTTTCCTAACACAAACTATGGCCAAACAAGGTTCTCCCGCGTGCACAGAGATCTGGTCTCTACTCTTGCGCGGAGACACCAAGACTGTGTCTTTGCCCAGCATGGAAAAAGTCTCCGTGCGCACATGGAGACCAGATCTCCATGCAGCATGGAGAAAGTTTCCGTGGGCACACAGAGACATAGAGACCTTATCTCTACGCACGGAGACCAGTTCCACGGTCTTCGTGTCTCCCGCGTGCAAGGAGACCAGAACTCCACGCGATTCGCGAACACGGATTATGTCCGAGCTGCGTGGAGTTCAACTTCTTTTTTCTGACCTCTACTAATTAAAACAACATATGAACTTTATTCTTCATTTCTTACAGAAAAATCAGAAAGTATCTGTGATGCGCTGAGACAAAGAGACCATGTCTTCGCGCACGAAGACCCGTTCTGTGTCTTCGTGCTGCGGTCTCTGTCTCCCTCGTGCGTGAAGACCAGATCTTCGCGCAGTACAGAGAAAGTGGAGACCGTGTCTCCGCGCATGGAGAATGTCATCATGGAGACTGTCTCTGCTCACGGAGACCAGTTCCGTATCTCCTGTGTGCGTAGAGACCAGATCCATCTTCGTGTCTCCCGAGTGCACGGAGACCTAATCTCCGCGCTACCAACATAGATTATGTCTGCGTTACGTGAAGTTCGACTTTTTTTTACACGAATTATATCAAGACACGGTTCTCCAGCGTGCGCAGAGATCTGGTCTCGGCTCCCGCGCGTAGATACGAAGACTGTATCTCCCCGCAGCCTGGTGACTCTCGCGCGGAGACGCGAGGACAAGGAGAATATGTCTTCGCGTCACATGGAAAAAGTCTTCGAGCGCAGAGACTAGTTTCGTGTCTCTAAGCCCAGAGACCAGTTTCGAATTATGTTCGTTCTGCACGGAGACACGAAGATCGTGTTTTCGTATCTCTACATAGCACGGAGAATGTTGATGTGTGCACACGGTAACCAGATCTTCACGCAACACGGAGACCAATTTCTTGTCTCCGTACTGCATGGAGACCCACTCTCCATGTCTCCTGCGTGCGTGGAGACTAAATCTCTGCACGATTCGCAGAGTGCGAACATAGATTATGTCTGCGCTGCGCGAATCGCTCGAAGTTCTGGTCTCTGCACACGCGAGAGACACGGAGACCACAGAACTGGTCTTCATGTGCGCACGAAGACTTTTTCCGTGCTGCTTGGAGATTTGTTCTATTTCGACGAATGGTAACTTATGCTACGGTTGGTCGTTTCAACGAGTGGTAACTTATGCTACGGTTGGTCGTTTCGTACGCCATTAGGGATGGGAGAAATAAGGTTGTGAACATTTTGAAATTGTATTAAGAATGCATTATTTTGACTTCGTTTGACATCCCGTAACAATCTCAAAAATTGAGACAAAAATTAGAAAAATTGTTTATATATTTTAGAACGGCCTACTTGACGAGTGATAACTTTCGCAACGGTTGGTCGTCTTGCACATCGTTAAGGATAGAAGAAATTAGGTCATGAGCACTTTTAAATAGTATTAAGAATGTAATATGTTGACTTAGTTTGACATCCCGTATAATCCCGAAAATTGAGTCTGGAAATAAAAAATCTTAGAGAACCCAATGCACGGTTCTTGATGCCCACTTTCAACGCAACCATCAAATCAAATCAGACTTTCACAACTAGCGAGGACGCTATCAAATAAGATTCAGCCCATTTTTTTCTAGCGACTTGCATACCACTTTTTTAGTAATTTGATAGCCCATTTTCCAAGCAGCTATCAAATTAGAGTCAGCCCACTTTTTTTAGCGAGTTGCATACCACTTTTTTAGTAATTTAATTAATATAATTTGATAAAGATTATTTCGTATTTATTTTAGCTTGGAGACACGGTCTTCGTGTCTCCCACGATGCGGAGACCAAAACTCCGCACGATTCGCCTAGCGTGGGCATAGATTATGCCCACGGTGTGCGGAGTTCAACTTTTTTTTTTTTCTAACCTCTACACAATGAAACATTATGTGGACTTTATTTTGCTTCATTTTTTTACACAAAAATCAGAAAGTCTTCGTGCCGTGTGGAGACAAGGTCTATCGTGTCTCTGCGCACACATACCAATTCCGTGTCTCTCTCGTGCACGGAGACCAAATCTCCGTGCAGCAAGGAGAGAGTCTCCGTGCTGCACAGAGACATTGAGACCGTATCTGTGCACAGACAGGGGCGGACCCAGAATATTTGTCTAGTGCGGGCGGTATCAGTAAAAAAAAAATAAAATTATAAAACAAGCATTATACTAAAATGAAATACCTTAAAATCTGATTATGATAAAATGTTATTTAAAATAAATCCTAAATAACTAGAATTATTCTATATTTAAAAGAATCATAATCAAACACAGAAACACTACATATATATTTCTCTCTACAGTTTGCACACCATATTTCCAAAATCACTATAACTTCTTCCTAAATCTTTGATTTCAACCACAATCAACGAATAATAGTGCACAATATAGCCACAAATTTGTGAAATTCATTCTTTTAAATAAGCTAAAGCAGGGGCACTTGGGACCTAGGGGCTGGGGCTGGGATGGTAAACCAATTGGATTTACCCAAAGCAAATACTGGCATTTCTTGATCAAATTTTGAAGGCACACATATAACAAGATACTCATAAGCTTATGAAGTTACTGTAAATGATATTTTCGAGATTTAAGACAGTCTCTTTGACTCTTTTAACTGTAAATCAGTGAGTTTGCTTTGTGAAAAATAAGTGTGCATTTTAGAAAACTTACTCAGGGGCGGTGCGAGCAGTCGAGCAGGAGCGACGGAGCAGGCAATGATGCGAGCGAGTCAAAGTTCAATGTGTTGCGGCCTTGCGGGGATGCAGGCAATCGGCAGCTTCTCAAATAGTGGTTTTGATTGGAATGAAATTGCACCCCTGCTTTTCTATCATGGATTGGGGGCAGAAATGGAATGGAAGAAATAATTGGCCTATTTTTTTTTTAAAAGTATTGGGCTGCTTGAAAATACCAGGGACGGCCCAAAGCCCAGTGCAGGCATCTGCCTGCACTGGGCCTTAGTTGGGTTTGCCCCTGTGCACAGAGGCCAATTTCATGTCCCGTGTGCTCGGAGACAAAATCTCCGCGTGATTCGTATAGCGAGGACATGGATTATGTTCACGCTGCGTAGAGTTCAACTACTTTTCTTCGCACAAGGATTATGTATGGACACATGCTTCCCGCGCATGCTGAGACCAGATTTCCGCTCTTGCGCGAAGACATGGAGACCATGTCTCCATGTGCAAGCGAAGAGTAGATCTCCGCGCAGCACAGAGAAAGTCTCGGTGCATCGAGACGTAGAGACCGTGTCTCTGCATCTCTTGTGTGCATAGAGACCAGATCTGGTCTCCGTATGCACGAAGACCTGATCTCCGTGAAATTCGTGTAGCATGAAGAAGGATTAAGTCTACGCTTCTCGGAGTTCTTCCTTTTTTACACGGATTATGCCCAGACACGGTTCTCCCGCGTACGCAAAGTTCTGGTGTCTACTGTCACACTGAGACATGGAGACCATATCTTCACGCAGCATGAAGAAAGTCTCTGTTGACACGCAGAGACATGGAGACCATGTCTTCGCGTTGTACGAAAACCAGAACTCCGCACGATTGCGAAGCGCGGACACGTATTTTGTCCGCACAGCACGGAGTTCAACTTTTTTCCTGACATGGATTATGTACAAACACGATTTTTCCGCGTGTATAGAGATCCGATATCCTCTCTCGCGCTTAGACATGGTCGTATCTCAGTGCATCACGGAGAATGTCGTGTGCGCACATGGTGACCTGATCTTCGTGCAGCCCGGAGACCAGATTTTCGCGTAGCATGAAAAAAATCTTAGAGAACCCAACGTGCGGTTCTTGATGCCCATTTTCAATGCAACCGTTAAATCAAATCAGACCTTCACGGCTAGAAAGGACACTATCAAATCAGAGCCAGCACATTTTTTTTTCTACTGACTTGTAGGGATGGCAATTCGAACTGTGAAAATCGAAAACCGTGGTTAACTGAACCGAATGGGGCGAAAAAAATTGAACCGATGGTGCAATGGGGCGGTTATGGTTTTGATTTTAATGAACCGCTTTATTTAGGTGCGGGTATGGTATTTAGCTATGGTGCACCGAACCAAACTGATTACCCGCTAAATAAAAATAAAAAAATAAAAAAAATTGGATAATTGGACTTTCCATAATTCTCATAAAATTAATTGGGCAATTTTTTTATTTTTTTATTTTTTTTGTGGCTTTCCTAAATTCTGGCCAATTAATATTAACTAAAACTTAACCCAATAAGCAAGGCCCAACCCACTGCCCAATTAGCCCATTCAATGTCAAATTGTCCTACTGTCTACTGTTCGTATTATTAATTAAAATTTAAAACACTTGTCCTTGGTTCCTTACCCAACCCTGCTAATTAAAGCAGAAGAGAAGACTGAAGACTAATCCCTAATCTTCCACCCAAATTCGCCGTCGACGATCGAACTCGCCAGTTCCGCCACCATTTCCTGACCTGAGTTGTCCGAGAAAGAAATGGCAGAAGACCCTGTGATGCTCCTGTACAAAAGGTTTTGTCGTTTTTTATTCAGATTAAACAGGTGCTTGATTTTTATTGCTAATTTTTTTAAGTACAGATTAAACTGGATTATTGCTGATTTTTTTATGTACAGATTATAATTCCAAAAAAGAAAAATGGGTGCTTGATTTTTATTTTAATGCTGCAAAGGTTTATTAGGGATGATTTTATATAACTGTGAAATTTAATGCCGCAAAGGTTTTATTAGGATTTAAGGATGGTTTTATATATGTATTAGCCGTCCAACATTCCAGCTTGACTTTCATATTTTTTTTTATCTGAGTGACTGAGTAGAGCTCAACTTTGCTTCAAGCCATTTGAATTGCTTTCTGTTTTTCATGTTATTTTGTTGCTTTTTGATTAATTCTAGCATGAATCAGGTTTTTTTTTGTGTGGAAGATATGATTTGATGAACTGATTTCCATAGTTGCTCTCTTTGTAGCAAACAATTAACATATGTTGATGATGTTGTTTGTTAAATTCGAATTTTTCCTTTTGGAAGTTGGGATGTTGTTTGCATTTTTCTTTTGGGATATTGTTTGTTAAATTTGCTTAGTATTGTTTTTATTGGCTTTTCTTCATAATTTTTCTCAATTGGCATTTGGAGTTTGGACTTATAAAAAATAATTCATTTTCGTGGTTATTAGCCGAACCGAACCGAACCGACTTACGTGGTTATTGTATGACCAAAAATTTGGTTGTGCGGCTATGAATTTGGCCGAACCGACCCATAACCGAATCGTTGCCATCCCCACTGACTTGCAAACCATTTTTTTAAGTAATTTGATAGCTTATTTTCCAAGCAGCTATCAAATCACAGTCAGCTAACTTTTTTCTAGCGAGTTACGGACCACTTTTTAGTAATTTAATAAATATAATTTGATAAAGATTATTTCGTTTTTATTTTGGCTCGGAGACACGCCGCATGCGCGGAGACCAAAATGCCGCACGATTCGCCTATCGCGGACACAGATTATGTACGCGCTACGCGGAGTTTAACTTTTTTCTATCCTCTACAATATGAAACAGCATAAGGACTTTATTCTGCTTCATTTCTTACACAAAAATTAGAAAGTCTACGTGCTGCACGGAGACAATGAGACTTTGTCTCCGAGCACACATGCCATTTCCATATCTCCGTGCTGCGGTCTTCGTGTCTCCATCGTGTGCGGAAACCAAATCTCTGCGCATAGATACCAGTATATCCATGCACGGAGACTAGTTCTGTGTCCTTATGCTGTTGGGGACAGGGTCTCCATGTCTTCTGTGTGTATGGAGAACAAATCTTCACACGATTCGCATAGCTCGGACACAGGTTTTGTCTGGAAATGATTTTTCCTCATGCTCAGAGATCTGGTTTGGGCTCTTACGCGGAGACATAGAGACTGTATCTCCGTGTAGCACGGAGAAAGTCTCCGAGTGCACACGATGACCAAATCTCCGCGCAGCACGGAGACTAGTTTTGTATCTCTATACTGTACGGAGACATGATCTCCATGTCTCCTGCGTGCGCGAAGACCAGATCTCCGCGATATTTACGTAGCATGAACACAAATTATGTTCGTGCTGCGTGAAACGCGCGAAGTTCTGGTCTCTGCCCACGTACACGAAGTTTTTATCTGTATTGTGCGGAGATCTGGTCTGCTTCTACGAGTGGTAACTTATGATACGACTGGTTGTTTTGTACGCCGTTAGGGATGGGAGAAACTAGGTCGTGAACACTTCGAAATTGTATTAAGAATGCAATATTTCAACATTGTTTGACATCCCGTAATAATCTCGAAAATTGAAACAAAAATAAGAAAAATCGTTTATATATTTTAGAACGGCCTACTTTGATAAGTGATAACTTTCACAACGGTTGGCCGTTTCGCACGCCGTGAAGGATATGAGAAATTAAGTCATGAGCACTTTGAAATGGTAGTAAGAATGTAATATGTCGACTTAGTTTGACATCCCGTAATAATCTCAAAATTGAGCCCGGGAAAAAAAATCTCAGAGAATCCAACGTGATACACACTCTCAACGCAATCATCAAATCAAATCAGACTTTCACGGCTAGCGATGATGCTATCAAATCAGAGTCAGCCCATTTTTTTCTAGCGACTTGCAGACCACTTTTTTAGAAATTTGTAGCCCATTTCCAAGCAGCTATCAAATCAGAGTCAACCCGTTTTTTTCTAGCGACTTGCATACCACTTTTTAGTAATTTGATAGCCTATTTTCCAAGCAGCTATCAAATCAGAGTCAGCCACATTTTTCTAGCGAGTTGCATACCACTTTTTTAGTAATTTGATTAATATAATTTGATAAAGATTATTTCGTATTTATTTTAGCTTGGAGACACGGTCTCAGTGTCTCCCGCGACGCGGAGACCAGAACTCCGCACGATTTGCCTAGCGTGGACATAGATTATGCCCACGGTCGCAGAGTTCAACTTTTTTTTTCTAACCTCTACACAATGAAACAGTATATGGACTTCATTTTGCATCATTTTTTACACAAAAATCAGAAAGTCTTTATGCCGTGCGGAGACAAGGTCTACCATGTCTCCGCGCACACATACCAATTCCGTGTCTTCCTCGTGCACGGAGACAAAATCTCCACTGAGCAAGGAGAGAGTCTCCGTGCTGCGCGGAGACATTGAGACCGTGTCTCTGTGCACAGAGACCAATTTCATGTCTCTGTGTTGCACGTAGACATGGTCTCCGTGTCCCGTGTGCTCGGAGATAATATCTCCGCGCGATTCGTATAGCGAGGACATGAATTGTGTTCGCGCTGTGTAGAGTTCAACTTCTTTTCTCCGCACAAGGATTATGTTTGGACACATGTTTTTCGCGCACGCTGAGACCAAATCTCCGCTCTTGCACGAAGACACGGAGACCATGTCTCCATGTGCAAGCGGAGAGCATATCTCCGCGCAGCACAGAGAAAGTCTCGGTGCGTAGAGACGTAGAGACCGTGTCTCTGCGTCTCCTGTGTGTATAGAGACTAGATCTAGTCTCCGTATGTACGAAGACCTGATTTCGCGCAATTCGTGTAGCACGAACAATGATTACGTTTGCGCTGCTCGAAATTCTTCCTTTTTTACACGAATTATGCCCAGACACGGTTCTCCCGCGTACGCAAACATCTGGTGTCTACTGTCGCACTGAGACATGGAGACCAGTTCTCCACGCAGCACGAAGAAAGTCTCTATTGACACGCAGAGACATGGAGATCATGTCTCTGCGCTGTATAAAGACTAGAACTCCGCACAATTGCGAAGTGCGGACACGTATTTTGTTCGCAAAGCTCGGAGTTTAGCTTTTTTCCTGACATGGATTATGTCCAAACACGGTTTTCCCGCATGTGCAGAGATCCGATATCCTCTCTCGCACCGAGACATGATCGTATCTCGGCGTATCACGAAGAATGTCGATGTGCGCACACGGTGACCAGATATTCGCGCAGCCCGGAGACCAAATCTTCGCGTAGTACAAAAAAAATCTTAGGGAACCCAACGTGCGGTTCTTGATGCCCATTTTCAATACAACCGTTAAATCTAATCATACCTTCACGGCTAGAGAGGATTGTATCAAATCAGAGTCAGCCCGTTTTTTTCTACTAACTTGCAAACCACTTTTTTAGTAATTTGATAAATAATAATTTGATAGCTTATTTTCCAAGCAGCTATCAAATCAGAGTCAGCTAACTTTTTTTAGCGAGTTGCGGACCACTTTTTAGTAATTTAATAAATATAATTTGATAAAGATTATTTCATTTTTATTTTGGCTCGGAGACACGCCGCGTGCGCGGGACCAAAATGCCGCACGATTCGCTTATCGCGGACACAGATTACGTCCGCGTTACGCGGTGTTTAACTTTTTTCTACCCTCTACACAATGAAACAACATAAGGACTATATTCTGCTTCATTTCTTACACAAAAATTAGAAAGTCTACGTGATGTGCGGAGACAATGAGACCGTGTCTCCACGCACACAAGCCATTTCAATGTCTTCGTGCTGCGGTCTTCGTGTCTCCATCGTGTGCAGAGACCAAATCTCTACGCATAGAGACCAGTATATCTGTGTACGGAGACCAGTTCCATGTCCCCAGGCTGTCGGGGACCCGGTCTCCATGTCTTCCGTATGCACGGAGACCAAATCTTCACACGATTCGCGTAGCTCGGACACGGATTATGTCTGCAAACGATTCTTCCCCGTGCACAGAGATCTGGTTTGGGCTCTTACGTGGGGACACGAAGACTGTATCTCCTTCCAGAATGGATAAAGTCTCTGTGTGCACACGTTGACCAAATCTCCAAGCAGCACGGAGACTAGTTTTGTATCTCTATACTGCGCGGAGATATAATCTCCATGTCTCCTACGTGTGCTCGAAGTTCTGGTCTCTACGCACGTAAGAGACACAGACACGAAGTCTTTGTCCGTACTGTGCGAAGATCTGGTCTGCTTCAACGAGTGGTAACTTATGATATGATTGGTTGTTTTATACGCCGTTAGAGATGGAAGAAACTAGGTCGTGAACACTTCGAAATTGTATTAAGAATGAAATATTTCAACTTCGTTTGACATTACGTAATAATCTTGAAAATTGAAACAAAAATAAGAAAAATCGTTTATATATTTTAGAAAGGCCTACTTTGACGAGTGTCAACTTTTATAATGGTTGGGCGTTTTGCACGCCGTTAAGGATATGAGAAATTAGGTCATGAATACTTTGAAATGGTATTAAGATGTAATACGTCGACTTAGTTTGACATCCCGTAATAACCCAAAAAATTGAGCCCGGGAAAAAAAATCTCAGAGAACCTAACGTGCGGTTCTTGATACACACTCTCAACGCAATCGTCAAATCAAATCAGATTTTCACGGCTACCGAGGATGCTATCAAATCAGAGTCAGCCCATTTTTTCTAGCTACTTACAGACCACTTTTTTAGTAATTTGATAAATAATAATTTGATAGACCATTTCCAAGCAGTTATCAAATCAGAGTCAGCCCATTTTTTATTGGCGAGTTGCATACTACCTTTTTTGTTATTTGATAAATATAATTTGATAAAGATTATTTCGTATTTATTTTAGCCCAAAGACATGGTCTCCATGTCTCCCGCATGTTGAGAGGCCAGAACTCCATGAGATTCGCCTAGCGCGGACACAGATTATGTCTGCGTGGCGCGGAGTTCAACTTTTTTTTTTCTGACCTCTATACATTGAAACAACATATGGACTTTATTTTGCTTCATTTCTTACACGAAAATAAGAAAGTATTCGTGTCGCGTGGAAACAAGGTAACCGTGTCTCTGCGCCTACAGACCAATTTTGTGTCTCCGTGCTACGGCCTTCGTGTCTCCTTCGTGCACGGAGACATGGAGATCGTCTCTTCGTGCTGCGTAAAGACCAAACTTCTTTTTTCTGACACGAATTAGGTCCTGACACATGTTTCTCGCGCACGAGGAGACCAGATCTCCACTCTCGAGTGAAGACACGAAAGTCGTGTCTCCGTACGTATACAGAGACTAGATCTCCGTGCGGCACGACGAAAGTCTAGATGTGGATTTTGTGTCTTCACACACGGAGACGATTTTTGTGTCTCCTGTGTGCATAGAGACTAGATTCGATCTCCGTGACTCCCACGTGCACGGAGACCTGATCTCCGCGTGAGTCGCGTAGCATGAACACATATTATGTTTGCGCTGCGCGAAGTTTATCTTTTTTTATTTCTGACACAAATTATGTCTAGATACGATTCTCTCGCGTGTGCCAAGTTTTTATCTCTGCTCTTGCGCAAAGACACGGAGACCGTGTCTCCACTCACACGGAGAAAGTCTCTGTGCGCACACGGAGACCAAATCTCCACGTAGCACGGAGAAAGTCTCCATGGGCACGCGGAGACATGGTGACCCTGACTCCACGCACGGAGACCAGTTCTGTGTCTCCGTGTTGCACAGAGATCAGAACTATACACAACTCGTAAAGCGCGGATATGTATTTTGTCCGCGCAGTGTGGAGTTCAACTTTTTTTCCTGACACAGATTATGTTCGAACACGGTTCTCCCTCGTGCGTAGAGATCTGGTCTTCACTCTCGTGCGAAGCCATAAAGATTGTGTCTCTGCGCAGTACGGAGAAAGTCTTCGTGCACACATGATGACCAGATCTGCGCGCAACACAGAGACCAGTTTCGTGTCTTCGTACTGCGTGGAGACCCACTCTTCGTGTCTCATACGTGCGCGGAGATCAAATTTCTACACGATTCACGAAGTACAAACATGGATTATGTCTTATACTTTCTTAATACCATTCAAAGTGCTCATGACCTAGTTTCTCCTATCCTTAACGACGTGTGAAACGACCAACCGTTGCTAAAGTTATCACTCGTTAGAGAAATCCCAAATTGAGTGCCTTGGTTTTCTTGCTTCCTCTTTTGTTTATCTTGATTTTTACATCTTCTTTGTGGGAATTGAATTAAACATTCTGGATTCATTTGGTTCTTACTTCAGCATTACGATATATAAAATTATTTTCTGTGGGTTTACGGGTGGAAGTTCGTGCTCCCTGCTCGTCTGAGCCTTTGCTTTCTTTGTGGGAATTGAATTAAACATTCCGGATTCATTTGGTTCTTACTTCATCATTACGATATATAAAATTATTTTCTGTGGGTTTACAGGTGGAAGTTCGTACTTCCTGCTCGTCTGACCCTTTGCTCGCAGCTTGGTCTTTGGGTCTTCACCCAGGTTGTGGAGCTCTTGCTCGTACAACTGCTCGTACTATTGGGACATTCCAGTTTCAGGTTAGCTGGTCTCATACTCTGCTGGCCAGTTTGGGTTCTAAGCTTTCCAGGTTAGTTTCATACGGCCCTCCCTTCTTGGGTATCTTGGTTTTCTAGCATGGTTCGCAATTCTGGTGGATTAGAAGACTTCTTAAAGTTTTGGCCGGCTCCTAACTGATTCTAGCTTTGGGACTTGGGTTGGAAGTGAATCGAAGGAGGGTGTTCTTAGCAGATTCTGGGCTTTCCTTTACTCAGTTTGCAACCTCTATTGGGATTTCATACTAAGGATTTGCAGTCGCTATATCGGTAGCTATATTGGTTGCTGATCCTAATTTACATGTTTTGTGGTATTTTGGTGTATCAGTTTCTAGAGTTGGCTTATTTGATTCTGCAAAATCATTTGGGTTATTGTTTTACCATTGATTGCTTTATCTTCAAACTTTGAAGATTGCACGTTATTGGTGTTTTGCGCTAATTTCTTTAATTCTATATTGAACTTGTATTAATTGTGAATTAATTCTGGATTAATTATGTTTTCCTTTTCGAACGTTAGAGATTGGAGGTTCACGTGTTGCAGATTACATATTCTCAGCAGTTTTTGGGATTTTCTTGCATGCTTTTGGGCTACCACATGTCCTTACACGTAAAGGTCACCTTTTTTTAGGGTTACTTTACAGATTTTTGAGCTTTTGGGACAATCTTTTGTCTTTTTCAAGATTCTTGTCTCCATGTTGACCAGCACGTGTTAGACTCCCAGCTGGGAATTCATTTTCTCCTATTTGCTTGACAAGTAAGTTAGAATTGAAGCGGCGCTTGTATTCTCATCGCTTGACGAAAGGTGGATCTGTAGAAGATCATCTATTGATGTTCAAGAAAATTATTGCTGATTTGGAAATGATGGAGGTTACGTATGATGAGGAGGATTTATGACTGATATTGTTATGCTCGTTGCCGCCTTCAT
>CAIGRS010283880.1:0-11142 GCA_903798395.1 Fraxinus floribunda
AGTTTATGGCCGGTTCAGAAACTGGGAAATCCAGCCGTCGTCGCGGCTGCAGTGGGAAGGGTTTGGGAATTTCAGAATCGGGAAAAAATTGAAAAGTGAGATTTGATACGGGTTTGGGTATTTGGAAATTACTGAGTTTCAATTGGGCCACTCAACGGTGGGCTAAACGAGGAAAGTCTTACTGGGCTTGCATAGTGGGCAAAAATCAATTTACCTTTAATTTAAAGTTTCTGGGCTTGGGCTACACTGGACTGTAATTTAAAGTTTCTGGGCTTGGGCTACAGTGTAGTGTAGCCCAGCACTGTATCCGCCACTGCGGCCACCAAAATAGCTCAGACTTCAGAACTTCCAGTTTCCACTAGTTTCTTCTGTCTAGACTCTAGACTCGTCTCTCAACTGGAGGTAAGTGAACGAACGGCTTAAAGGATGAACTGTTGAAGGCTTAGGTTATAAAAAAAAAAAAAATTGACACCTAAAAAATCTAGGCCTGATGTGGAGGTCACTTGGGCTATGAAACAGGAAAGCTTATTATCCATTCATTCTCCATAAAACAAGCATCGAACTTGTGGGGATCAAGTGCATGGTTTGAGCTGTATTTGGGAAGTGATGGAGCAGCATCATGGATGAATAACAGTATCAAGATTGGCAAAGAATTGATGGGTACGGCTGGAGCATTGATTTATGGTCATCATTTATTCCTTTTTTTTTTTTAACTTCATTTGCAGGACAATATTTAATTCTTTGAATTTGTTTCAGAAGATTGTTGTCGAGACTTTTCTAAATTTTATGACGATTGTTCCGTATTCATAGAATCAATGAATTTCTAAGTACCGAACTCTCGGATATTCGTAGAATCAATGCGTCTTTTGAAGGTGCTCTTTATTTCTTACGCTTCCGTCTACACCTGAAGTTTACTCATTTTATTTAGAATAAATCTGGGGACCCCAATCCCAAGTAATTCATAAATTAAGTAAATATTAATTTAATATTCAATTAACCTTCACATTTGAAAGAGACAATTCTCCTATAATTTTCATGATGATGTTACATGTCAATTGGAAAGCAAAACCTACACGATATGAGCATGGTAGCTTGAATATTTTTATTTTTTAGAGTTTAATTCTCCATCTATGTTCTATTTTAATAATTCGTCTTTACTCTATGATCTCTAAATCTTATCATGACGTTAATGCTTGGTTAGAGATCCTTCTTCATTAATTTTTCATTACTCATCTCCTTTCTTTGTAATTTTGAACATTGTGTTACACGAAAATCGTTTAATAAGCACTTTTCCTACAATTAATTAAATTAACCTCCAACCCTTACGTTAGGACACAAATATAAAGTAAAATCAATTCGTATGGGGGCCATGAAAGCAATGAAACATGATGTTAATTTATGGCCTCCATACAAATTAATTTTATTATGCATTGGCCCCTGCATTTTAATTCTACTTTTTCATCTGGTTTCATTGCTTTCATGGCCCCCCATAAATCGACTACAGGGACCAGAGTACTTGGAAAAGTTCATATGGATTCATGAGTGTTCATGTGCTGGGATTATTCATTTTGGGCAAAGAATTCAAACTTACCCCCCCCCCCCCAATTTTGAAAATTTGAACCACAGATTTTCTCGGCTTGTTCCCTTGGCCATTTTAGGCAAAGTCTGGAAAAATCAAATTCAGTTTGACATAAGGTTTGAATTGTCAATTACCCCCTCCAGCTATACCTTCCTACTTACAAATTATATTACACATTGGCCCCTGCATTTTACTTTGTTTGGCCAAAATGGAGTTGGAAGTATCTTGGCTGCACGTGACTTTAATCCCATATAGGCAGATTTTGTATATTTCTGGGTAAAGGCAGTGTATGAACCGTTCAGCAGCCTGTATGATTTGAAGAATCAGGTTCTTGGCCAGCTGGTTCTTTACTCGATTGTGTTTCTTTAAAATGAATTGTGTCATATTAACATGTTAAATTGAATAATTTCCCATTTCAAAGTTTAATCATGTCGTCTTAAATGAATTTTATCGTGTCATCTTACATCAACACAATTTCTTTATTAAACAAATTACACACGTGGAGCCACTCATTTAATGTATTATTAGTGTTTTGTGTTTGATTTTTTTAAAATAACTAGTAATAAGCACATGCGATACACGTCTTATGTATTGAATAAATGGTATGCATAATATTTTTGAAATACTAATATTGTTTTTTAAAGTAGTTGAGATAACTGATTTTTTTAAATAAAAAATTAAAATTGTAACGTAGTTTAGAAATTACTTCCGTGAAAACATTATTAAAAAAATAATTTATTAGTCTAATAGTGAAACTTCTATTAAAAAAAAGTATTAGCTAATTTAACATTATATAATTCCACACTACAACAAAAATAGTCATTTGCAATATTAAAAAGGCAACATTCGTTGACAAGTAAGTGAATGTCGTCATTAATTAATATAAATGAGTTTTGAAAACGTTTTTTTTAGAAAAATGTTGCAGTAGACACCTTTAGCAACGTTTATCAAATGTTGCGAAATGTAAGGCTTTTCGAATATTTGATAAACGTTGCTAAATCGCAACATTTGATAAACGTTGCTAAAGGCGAGACTTTAGCAACATTTGATAAACGTTGTGAAATGTGACTTTTCGCAACGTTTGGTGAATGTTGCAAAAGTCTTACCTTTAGCAATGTTTATCAAACGTTGCAAATAATATTCTGGTCCATTTAAATGAATCTATCACATTCCAAATTTAATTATATGTGGGAACCAAAAATAATCCTAATCCTAAACTAATTCACGCCTCCCTCATTCCTCTCCCCGCACGGTTTTTTTCTACCTTTTGCTTCCTATTTTAACCGACTCTTTATCGCCTTTGAATCCGTTTTCTGCCCTCATCCTACCACCAAAATCGTCAAACATTGGTCCCAATGGATTGCCCTTAACATCTTCTACAATTTCCACCCAACATCTCCCAAAATCATCCAGTGATACAGCTGAAATCAACCTAGAAAACCAGCAACCTGAAACTGTAAAAACTGTTGGAATCGTCTCCTCCTACATGTTCACTCTCCCTCTCTAAAAGCACGAAGTACAATTTAAATCGTACCAACGATTTCAACTGGTGAGTCTCTAATATTTGAAGCCCTAAATTCATAATTTGTTTGAAATCTCGCCCCAGTTGTTTTACCCAACCAGTTCATGTAGAGCCCTAGACTTCAATTTTATTTTTTAATAGGGTGAAGAGTTAGGAAAATTTGGTTTCCTATTGTTTGATAAAGTTGGATGGAGTGGAACAGTGACTTGGAGTCTGATCTGAGCGGTGCACATGAGGAGGCAGGAGAAGGGTTGGTGTGGAAGGGCTGTCCAGGTGAACTACCATTTCACACGGACACACTTCTGCAGCTCTCTCCTTGCACGTTTGTTGTCACGCTTTGGAGCCTAACCATGCCATTATTTATGTAAATTCCATGTTTAAGATGGTTACTGGATATCGCGCAGCGAAAGTTCTTGGTCATAACTAGTCAGTTCTTCGTTGGAATTTTCTTTGCTTTTCACATTTTTCCTGGGTATATTACATTGCACATTTCCAAGATAGTTTGTAATAGGTTGGTTTTTGTTGTATTTCTAGCCTACTTTGAGTGTGACAAGTGACTAGATTATATTTTTAACAAAAGACACAAACTTTAGAAAAGGGGCAAGGGGTTTGTGAATGTACTATTGTTGGATATGGGCTACCTCTCTATTTTTGTTGGCCCTATTTTGTTATGTTACTTGGGCTTATGTGTGTTGCTTGGGCTCTACATGTGGCACACTTTAGACTGTTGGATGGAGAAACTGAAAGGTTGTTTTATTCCTCCTTCTGGACTCTTCGATGTGGTTGAGTCATTCTGTATTCTAGGGTTTTCTCTTGGTTTTCTCTCTCGAGCGTTTCTTTCTAGTTTTCTATTCTTGGGATCTTTTGTTGTGATCTTTGTAATAGTTGAGTGATATTCTTGAGTGTATTGTGTATACACTATTGTAGTAGAGTGAAAACTCGTATATGAGAGGCTAGAGGGAAAACATCCGAGCCTTTTCATTTTTTATTCTGCAAACTTTATGATTTTGTGTTTATTGTTGTAATATCTTGATTCTGGACCAACAAGTGGTATCAAAGCAGTCTTTTATTGGGGTTATGGTTTTTTGTCAAAATCTCTTTTGCAGATCTACAATGATTTTTCAAAATCCCGTTTTTTGAAAAATAATTGTGGGGGTTTTTTTTTTTTTTTTGAAACTGTATGTTTCATTTTCTCTTCAATCCAATTCTTGATTGGATATCTTTTCGTAAGCCCTCTATTTTTGAGTGACTATTTTTGATAGTTTCTAATCTGATTTTTTGTGTGTGAAAAACAATTTTGGAGTTTTTGCTTCTTGAGACCTTGTTTCTTGCCGAGTTCATGGTGCTTTGGTTGTAACTCGTCACCGAGTTGAGGTTCTATGTGAACTCGTTCTGAGTTACTGTGAGTTGAGCCAACTCACTTCGATTCTTGATGAGTTATCCTAACTCTTTCTTGATCACATTGAGTTGCTGTGACTTGTTGGTTCTTGGTGTTCAATTGTGATAAACTGAACCAGTTCTGATATTTTCTCACGCTCCTTATTCTCTAAAACTTTGAGGTTTCAGCTCTGGTATAATTCTCTTGACTCTACTAATTATTATTTCATACTATTATGTACATTGCCTATTTTTGATTTGGTTATTAAGGTCATTAGCTCTCCCTTGCTTTCCTTTGTCTAAGATTTCTCTGAAAATCTGAGGGAGTAGAGGATCAAAAGGGCTATCACTCCTTAAACATGTCAAACTGACAATCTTGTATATAATTTTGCTTGTTGATCATATTATTAGTTCTGCAATTACATTTTGTTACATTGTCTATACTATTGTACTTTGTGTGAAACATACACTTGTCCCCTTTGTGATTTTTTTTTGTAATCATGACTACTGTACATAAGTTTAAAGTATGGTTTGGAGAGAGACTGGGGATTTTAGCCTGGGGCATTAGAAAATTAGGGCTCTGTTGTTACAACAGAGATATGCTGCTGCTATTGATGGTACTTGGCCTGCTGAGTTTAGTGTATATAGGAGACAAGAGTTAGATGAGATTGCATGGAGTTTCCTATTTCTTCACTTATCAGATACTGTGATTAGAAAGGTTGGAGAAACTACAAATACTCAGAATCTGTGGGCTAAACTTGAATATCTGTATTTGACTAAATCTATGCCAAATAAATGCTACTTGCTAAGACAATTCTACAACTTCAGATTTGATCCCTCCTCCAATCTGGAAGACAATATTGATAAATTCACAAAATTGGTGCAAGAAATAACATATTGTGATGAAGAATTATCTAAGGATCAACAAGTTGTTGATCTGTTAAATGCCTTGGGTAATAAGTACAGAGACGTAAGAAATGCCTTAGAGTATGAGAGAACTGAACTTACTGTTCATATTGTGATATCATCTCTAAGAAATAGAGAACTGGAATTGAAAACTGAAGTTAAAAGTTCTAAGTTTGGAGAAAGTTTTAATATTAGAGAGAAGGTTAACCAGAACAAAAAAGGGAAACAATGTAATTACCATTCTCATAAGAAAGGGAAATCTCAGTTTCCAGAACTCAGAACAAGAATCATCGCAAATCTAAGATGCAAGACAGAAAATGCTACTACCGTGGGAAGACTGGAAACCTTATAAAAGACTACTTGAAGAAGATATCTGATATGAAATCTAAATTCAATAATGACAGGTCTCTAGAAATTGTTTGCAATAATGAATCTAATATACAAGGGGTTGTTCTTGTTACTACAACTAAAAGCGGTCTAAATGAATGGGTGTTGGATTCTGGTTGTTCTTTCCACATGTGTTCTTTTAAAGAATGTTTTACTAATTTTAATGAACTTAGTGGTAGTCAAGTTCAAATGAGAAGCAATATGGCCTGTCAAATTAAAGGGCCTCGAAATCTGAGACTCTTACTTGACAACAATTATACTCTTGAACTACATCAGACACGATATGTTCCTGATCTTCAAAGAAACTTAATTTCTTTGGGATAATTGGATGATGATTATGAAATAAAAACCCACAAAGGTCTTACTCAAGTCTTAACTCAAAACATATAATTTCTTCTCCTAGTTCCAATGGTATCTTCATACTGCAAGCTGAACCTTTAGTTGGGAACAGGTCTGCAGCTGTGAAGTCTCAGGTTGATGAAGTCTTGGTTTGGCATAGGAGATTATGCCACATTAGTGAAAAGGGATTGATGATTTTGAACAAACTAAAATATTTTGTAAAAGATAATATTGAAAGTCTTAAATTTTGTGAAGATTGTGTTGTTGGAAAACAAAACATATTGCCTTTCAAAACTGGAATTCATAAATCCACTTCAGTTCTTGATTACTTACGTGCAGACCTATGGGGTCCTCCCTTTGTTAGTACTCTAAGTGGCTTTAGGTTTTACTTGCTGATTTTGAATGATTTTTCAAGAAAAAATTGGACTTTTTCTTGTGAGAACCAAAGCTGATACTTTTCAATGGAAACTTATAATTGAAAATCAAACAAATAGAAAGATTAAGGCACTTAGGACATATAATGGTTTAGAATTTTGCAATTATGAATTTGATCTTTTTTTTTGTAAAGAATGTGGAATTCTAAAACATAGAACCGTAACATACACTCCTCAGCAAAAATGGTATTGATGAGAGAATAAATAGAATTTTAGTGAAAAATGTGAAATGTATGTTACTTAGTTTTAATCTTCCAAAATTTTCTAGGGTGAAGCCCTTAAAATAGCCACTTATCTGATAAATAGAATCCCTTCAAGTGCCATTAATTTTCAAATCCTTGAGAACTTATGGTCTGGAAAATCTCCAAATTATTTCAAATTAAAGGGTATTTGGTTGTGCTGCATATGCTCATCAAGATGCAGGCAAACTAGAACCCAAATCTCAAAAATGTGTTTTTTTGGGTTATGGAGAAGAAACTAAGGGTTATAGACTATTAGTAAGAGAAAAATACGGGTATAAAGTCATCATCAGTAGAAATGTTGTATTTGATGAAAGTTAGTTTCCCTATAAAGCTTCCTCAAGCCAGAATACTGACCATCCAACTCTAATTAAAGAAACTGTTTTGGAAAATCTAGATCAAAGCAATCCTGAACCTGAAAATTTGATTGAGGTATTGAGGTGGAGTCTACTCAATCAGCAATTGATCAGTCTCCTAATGAATCTGAAACAGAAGAATATTCTCAAGATACTTCCCTTACTAACTATTAATTCATCAGATATATGGGTAGAAGGAATATGACCCCTTCTACTAGAATTAACACTAATGAATTTGTCACTTTCTATTCTGAACTGGAATCTTTTAATTCTGAACCCGTGACTTATGAAGAAGCTATAAACAGTAAAGATTCTAAGCTTTAGTGATGAAAAGCGGTTAATGCAAGTTCTTTGAAATGTAGTGGAAATGCCCTAAAGTTCTCAGGGTAGCATTTTCATATATGCATTTGTTTGTCCAAAATTTTATTTCATTTTGAAACTCATATTTTATTTAGGTGGTGATGTATTACATTTTAATATTCAAAAATTTGTAAAGTTGCTTTCATCTATTTCATGGCTTCGTTAAATTTTTTTTCCTCAACTTTGCGTCTATGTGTCGATTAACCAACCCCAAGTTTGATACACTTACTTGGGTTTTCAATTTTCAATGTAACATTAAAATTGTACTTGAAGTTCGGACGGACCACCTAATAAATTATTATCATGCTGCCTAACATCTATTTCTTTAGTTAACACTTCATTTAAATTGCCATTCTTGTTTTAATTCTTGTTAAATGATTAAATTAGTTGGCTGAATTTCTCGTTGAACCCCACAAGACATCATTCTACAAACATTTGACTTTTCCATTTTGAACTATTAACAAATTCTTATTATCGTTATCATTTTAGTTTCTAATTTTTGACATATGGATAATTAACCATTAAATGTAGGCCCTTTAGTGTATTTTGATTTTACTTTTCATTTCTTGGAAGATATTTTTGGCTTAACAGAGTATCAAATATTAACGTTACATTAGTGGACAAAAAAAAATGCAGAAAAAAAATTATTTTCCTTTTTTAAAACTATATACGTAAAAGTAGAAAATAATTTACCATTTTAGAGGAAAAAGAGGAAAACACATGTTTTACTCCATTTTTTGCATTTATTTTCCTTTTACAATTATCTTCAATAATTTATTTTACATTATGTATTTGTATTCATTTGTTAATTCTTGTAAACAAACAAGTAGACATAAATTGGATTTCAAAAAAGCACTGACATTTTATACTAAATTTATAATTTTTGGGTTTAATAATTAAGATTGTGATTTTGGCACCCTCATTTATCCTTTCTTTTTCATTCATTTACATTCCACACTCTCTTTATAAGAGTTAAAAACTATAATTGTCAGAATCTCTTTGATATCAATTTATTGAGCACCCGGGCCCAATAATAAAGATGAGAAAATAAGTAATATGAAAACTTTTGAATTCACACTACAACACAAGATTTATGTGGAAGAAAAGAATAATCTCATATAAACAATACCAACCCCTGTTCCATTTTTCACCCACGATACTCGAGCGCCAAAGTTAGCGATCCACTAGCGAAATTGCAGTGACTTTTTCTCCACTAAAACTCCAAAACCAAGTCTTCAATTATCAAAAGTCATTTTACCAATCAACCTTTCAATCCTTGATGAACATTGATTCATTTTCCAACCGGATTTCCAAACTAAGTAGACTCTTATTCCTTTTATCAATTTACCAACCAAATCCTAATCTCAATATGATTTTTGGTCATACTCTTAACAATAATCATACTTCTTAATCATTCGCTAAGTATGATTGTACGACGGATTTCGTGTATTTAAAATACAGAAATCGTTACAAATTGTATTTTGAAAAAAATACAAATAGATAAGAATTTTTTTGTAATTACAAAAATACAAAACTCTCTAATTAATGATCTGAATGTTTGAAGACGATGAGCCGCATGGCTTGAATCCTAGGCTTCAGGATTTCTTAAGAATTTGATTTGTCGAGAACTTCACTTGTTCGACGCTTGAATTTTGGGGCTTGGATTTGTACTCCGAAAAGTTGGACTTGATCTTGATTTGATTTGAGAAAGACTTTGATATTCTTGGATTTGCTTGATTTGAAGAAGATTTTGATCTTCTTCGTGTTTACCGGACTTGGAATTGAGGAAATTCTTTCAGCACTTCGTGATTTTCTCTTTCCCTTTTCTTCCTCCTTTTGCAATGAACCTTTAACCCTATTTATAGGGGAAATTCATGGCCAATTTTTGTAATCACTCAATTAATTCAATTAAATTGATTATAATTGAATAATTGTGAATTTTAAAAATAGTGGGATGAGCTCTTAAAATTTTACGGCCTTATTGGGTTTTGGTTTAATTGGGTTAATTATTTAAATTGACCCAACGTATTATTTATTCATTTTTTAATGTCTACAAATGCCCCCTCAAGATTTATTAATTTATTATGAAATAAATAAATTAGTAAATCTTGATTTTCGGTTTTTTTTTTTGACGTAATCGTTATTCGATTATTTATTTATTTTACACAATTGTTGATTTACTTGATTTATCAATTTATTTTTTTTACAAACCTTTTATGTTTTATGATGAGTTGGGNATAAATTAGTAAATCTTGATTTTCGGTTTTTTTTTTTGACGTAATCGTTATTCGATTATTTATTTATTTTACACAATTGTTGATTTACTTGATTTATCAATTTATTTTTTTAACAAACCTTTTATGTTTTATGATGAGTTGGGCTCAAGTGAAACTCGAGATTTAACTATTTATATGAACAAATTATTATTTTTAGAGATCAACAGGCTAAATTTGTAGAGTAAAAGGTAAGACTTTTTTTTTCCTAGATTTCTGCCGGCTTCCCTTTCTTTCTCTTCATTTTTTTTAAATACTCGGTAGATTGGTTTCTGCCACGCAGAAACCAATATTGGTTTCATGGTTTTTGCCCCTTTTTGTTTTTTTGTTTTGTTTTGTTTTGTTTTGATTTTTGTTTTGTTTTTCTTTTTTTGGATTATCTTTTGGTTTTTATTCGGCAGAAAAATATAAACCAATTAAAGTTGGTTTCTCCCTGGTTTCCACTTTTTTTTTTTGGTACGGTTGTTATAAGATTGGAACTAACATTATTTATTTTTTTATTTTCAGGATTCAACTTTTGGAACAAGTCAAAGATTTTGAGGTTCAAGATTTTCTTGGTGTATAAGAAAATTTTGTACTGCAAGTATTTAACAAATTCAGAAAAATACCCAAAATTGCCAACCTTTTCATGCACGTTGAAGACCAAGGACTGCTACCTTTTACCATTCAATGCACATTGTGTTTAGAACCAATGACCGTTCCTTCGACCATCCAAGACACTTTGTGTTTGTGACTAAGGACTGGCTCATTTGACCGTCCAAAACACTTTGTGTTAAGGACCCAGGACCTTCCTTCGACCGTCCAAGGTACTTTGTGTTTGGGACCAAGGACTGGCTCCTTCGACCGTCCAAGGCACTTTGCGTTTGGGATCAAGGACTGGCTTTTTTGACCATCCAGGCACTTTGTGTTTGGGATTAAGGACTGGCTCCTTCAACCGCCCGAGGCTCTTTGTGTTTGAGACCAAGGACCGTTCCTTTGACTGTCCGAGCCACTTTGTGTTGGGACCAATGACCATGCCTTCGACTGTCCAGAGCGCATTGCTTTTGGGACCAATGACCGTTCCTTCGACCGTCCAAGACATATTGTGTTTGGGACCAAGGATTGTTCCTTCGACCGTCCAAGGCACTTTGTGTTTGGGACCAGGACTGACTCCTTCAACCGTCCAAAACACTTTGTGTTTAGGACCAAGGACTGGCTCCTTCGACCGTCTAAGGTACTTTGTGTTTGGGACCAAGGACTAGCTCTTTCGACCGTCTAAGACACTTTATGTTTGGAACTAAGGACTAGCCCATTCTACCATCCAAGGCACTTTGTGTTTGGGACTGATAACGTCCAAATGACGTACCAAATTAATATACCTTACTTAACTT
>CAIGRS010283937.1:0-11870 GCA_903798395.1 Fraxinus floribunda
TTTTTGCAATGAAAATAAATTCTATAGATAATTGACTTTTTTTTTTCCTTTTATTGGACAATTACTATGAAAAATAAAGTGAAACGAACACCGAAAGATTCAAAATCTTAACATTTTTCAGGTGAAAAATTATACCAATCAAACACAATTAATTGACAATTCTCAGGAAAACAATTTTAGACAATTCAATTTCTTGTAATTCATTTTCTTTCCACCTAAATTCCAACGGACCCTAAATTATTTGTTGCTCACATAAATTAAAAAGTCACTCATTGCTAACCCAAATTTGAGTAAGAAGTGGTCTTTTAAATTTCGATGAGCAAATAGTAATTTATATCAAAGTTTAGTGAACAAATAGTGACTTCTTAAATTTTGGCGAACAAANTAAATTCCAACGGACCCTAAATTATTTGTTGCTCACATAAATTAAAAAGTCACTCATTGCTAACCCAAATTTGAGTAAGAAGTGGTCTTTTAAATTTCGATGAGCAAATAGTAATTTATATCAAAGTTTAGTGAACAAATAGTGACTTCTTAAATTTTGGCGAACAAATAATAACTTATAACAAAATTTAGTGAGCAAGTAATAAATTCTTAAATTTCGATGACAAGTAATAACCCATAACGAAGTTTAATATAAGATGAAGATATTTTGAAAGACTAGGGATCTATGATTTAAAGGTTCAAAAGTTAGGGACCCACTGAGTATTCCCTGCATAATCTGTAACCAATTCCATGAGTAAAGTGTCAAATGCTTTATAGCAAGTACATCTTCCATTGAGGGAAACTGCGCCCCTCTCTATTTACAGGTCTTTGTTTATATTTGTAGCACTGTATAATCAACGAGTGCGTGCGTGCGTGTGTCAGAAGTAGCAGTAGTGAGTCAAAAATGGAGGAGAAGGTGAAAATGATGATGAGAGGGTGGTTTGCCGTCGTTTTGCTTCTACTATGCGCCGTAATTTCGGTGAGATCGGATTCATCAGATCACAAATACAAAGTCGGAGATTCAGTGCCGCTTTATGCAAATAAGGTCGGACCTTTTCACAACCCTAGGTAAACATTTTTGTTCCTTGACGATCTGTTATTTTCATGCATTAAAAGATGTACTGTGTATACTTGTGTTTTGCATTGTGGAATCTGGTTGAGAATTGAGTTGTTTTTGCAATGAATTGGATTGATTGTTTTGTATTACTTTGAAATTTAGTAATAATGAGATCACAATGAGCTTGTTTTCATAGTAATCGAGATCAATATATGATCACAATGAGCTTGTTTTCATTGTATCACTGGAATTTCACAAGAATTAAGATCATACTGAGCTACGTCACATTTTGAAAATCAGAGGGTGAAAGGAAGATCCCATTTTTTCATGCTGGACATTATTCAGATGAATCAAAATTCGTGAATCATGAAGAGTTTCTAACGTTGAGGGTCAATTGATTAAAGGAAAATTCAAGAGATCTTGTTTGGCTTAAGAAAATGAAAAAACTTGCCATCAATTGTTACGAAATGGTTGCTAGCGTTCTTGTATGGACCATGTGAACTGCACTTTCCTGTGAAGGCAAATTAGGTATGATATACAAAATGTAGTGTTAATTGGAATCAAAACATGAATGACTGGGGTGTGAAGGAGGAAGGGCCATTAGGTTGTCTTTATTTCTGACAATAATGAAATTATAGTTGATTACTGCTTGTAAATGCTCGGGTGGAGAGACTCAATACTCTTATTTGGGTTGTCTGAATTGGATGCACAGTACATCTACGATACTTCTGGGACTTGTTACCAAGCAAATTGAAGTAATCGATTTTTTTATTTTAAGAATTATTATTAAGGATATGGATTACTTTAAAAGGTGAATAAATATGTTCAATCACTCAACTTTGACTGACCAGTGACCACCACTAGTTATAACTTGTTGGTGAATCCCAATGATCCCTTAAACTTTGAAGTTGATCATGATTTTTATTTTGCTTTTTGTATCAGTATATAACTTAAATATTTAATTCCTGATAAGTTTTGTACAAATTGTAGAATGAAGTATATTTTAATCGAAATATACATAAGAGGCATAATTCACATATGGTTATTATGATGAATTGGCATGTGTTAGTCTTATATGAGCAGAAATCGAACATATCAATGTACGATGATCATGGTTTGGTATTATGATTTAATTCTGATTTTAAAGCTAGGAATGAGAATGGTACAGATTTCAAGAATATTGGTTGATGTGATAATTTTGTTCATAAGATGTTCAGACTCCTAGTGTGTGTGGCAAAAATATGAATCCATATGCATGATTCCAAGTAACATTCCTCAAGAACCAAAATTTTGCTTCAAACAAGCAGCAAAGCTATTTATTTTATGAGAACAAATTTTTGTTAATGATGTTCACATTGAAGTTTGCAGAGTACATCTGCTCATTATATTTGATTGGGAGTTCTTGTAAACTCTCTATGCACATTATGATGAAAAATGACCTTTTTCATGAAGGCCATAAGGAACATGAGTTTTGAAAAATTTCCATTGACTACATTGGGTTAAACTGAAAATATTCAGTATACCATGCTTTTATTTACTTATTTTTTGAATCCATGTGCTCTTTGAGATAGAAATTGAGACTGATTAGGCATAATATGGAAACACCATCACATAACATAGATGCAGAAAACACATGAACTACAATGAACTAATGCCAAACTATTGCTTGCTTTTGTTTTTTGTGCCAGTGAAACGTATCGCTACTTTGATCTTCCTTTCTGTTCCCCAGGTTTGAATTTTGCCATATTGCTTCTGTTTATTTCAAAAAGATACCCATAATGAAAAATAATATCTCATATTCTTGTTATGATGGGATATCTCTCTGGCAGCTCATATGAAAGAGAAGAAGGAAGCACTTGGGGAAGTGTTGAATGGGGATCGCCTTGTTAGTGCCCCGTATAAACTTGACTTTTTGCAAGATAAAGACTCTGAAATTGTTTGCAAGAAGACGTTATCCAAGAAAGAAGTTGCGCAATTCAGAAAAGCTATCATAAAAGACTATTATTTCCAAATGTACTATGATGATTTGCCCATCTGGGGTTTCTTAGGGAAAGTGGAGAAGGAAGGAAAATCCGATCCCAATGAGTACAAATATTATCTATTTAAACATATCCATTTTGAGATCTTTTACAATATGGATCGTGTGATTGAGATTAATGCGCGAACTGACCCTAATGCCCGTGTAGACCTCACTGAGGATAAGGAAGTTGATGTAGAATTCATGTACTCAGTTAAATGGAAGGAAACAAGCACACCTTTTGAGAAGAGGATGGAGAAGTATTCACAGTCTTCTTCACTACCGCATCACTTGGAAATCCATTGGTTCTCAATAATCAACTCTTGTGTGACAGTTCTTCTCTTAACTGGCTTCCTGGCCACTATTCTTATGCGAGTCCTTAAGAATGACTTCGTCAAGTACGTGCATTTTTATTTATCTTTATCCGGATTTGAATATAATTTTTTTCTCGTGTTAGCATTGATTATAATTCTATTTGTGAAAAGGTATGCGCATGATGAGGAGACAGCTGATGATCAAGAAGAAACTGGTTGGAAATACATTCATGGTGATGTGTTCAGGTACCCGAAGTACAAATCTTTTTTTGCTGCAGCCCTTGGTTCTGGCACCCAGTTGTTTACTCTGTAAGTACATCTTTAATCTGCTTTGTTTGCAGAAGGTTAATTATCACTCACTGTTGGAAAATCTACTAATTTCTGCATATTTTTCTCAGCACGTTATTTATTTTTATCCTAGCACTGGTTGGTGTATTTTATCCATACAACCGTGGAGCTCTATTCACTGCACTTGTTGTCATTTATGCACTTACATCTGGAATTGCTGGCTATACTGCGTCCGCTTTCTATTGCCAACTAGAAGGAACAAACTGGGTATGTTTTACTTCTAGCATATTCTTAACTTCTAATAATTGACCAAATGCAATAACCAAGTTTCGAGTTATACCCAAGTTCCCCCATCTTCCATCCCAACACCAAGAAAAAGGTAAAAGTGATGTTGCTTCTCTTGTCTTGACAGAAAAAGAAGGTTATTTGTAACTACATTGTATTGTACTTGACAAATTGAAGTAGTGGACCACGGATGAAAATATTGGATTGTACTGGTTGGACTTGAATAAGGACACCTACAGATTGAAAGTCTTTCCATAGAACAAACAGTGATATTTCTTACATTGACATTTGTTCAACAGATTATGAAGCTTTCCTCTTTTGGAATACTTATTTTTAGACAATTGTTAGTTCTTGTTCTCTAACTTGTTTTGGCACCTTGGAGGAACATGTTCAAAACTTCCCATTGAAATATAGAGGAGCTTATTTGACAAAACGGATATGAATCTAATGGGAATCCATTACAGCTGATAATGTTGTTAGTCCTTGTTTGGTTTGTGGACAGGTTAACACAATATAACAAAATCTTAGGACTGGCCATTCAAGGTTGTTCTTGGACGTTTTATCTGTCAACATTGTGTTATCTCAGGTTTATTTATCCATGACATACAATAAAATTAAAGATTACAAGAATTTCATTCTACATTTACGCACCAACTCATTTCATTATTTCTTATTCAAATGTTTTTTAAAAGGATAAAAAGAAAAGAAAAACCCACCATTTTGCCTCTGGCACATTGTTATTGTAGCTACTAGCTGCCCCAAACTCTACCTATCTCACCCTACTGGCCCCTTCCACCGCCATCACCTCAAAGAGATAAATCTAGCAGGTGGAACAAATTGTGCAATGAACCTTGCAGATCCTGAGAGCAGGTGCTTTAGCTTTTTGATTTTATGTCAATTAGTGATTGGGAGGTTTCAGGACTGACCTCAAATTCTTATTATTTACTAAACTTCGGTGATAGGACTCAAAGATTTTGTATAGAAGAAAATTTTCTTTTAGTGGTTGTTTATTTTATTTGTACTTGGTAAATGTTGCTTAAACGTGTTTATTGGGGGAAAATATTAGATTGAAAAACTGAACGTTACCTTAATGTGCAGTTGTAAAGTAAAATTGATGCTGATCTACACTCCCTTTTTCATTCCACAGGTTCGGAATTTATTGTTGACTGGAAGTCTTTTTTGCGGGCCGCTATTTCTTACATTCTGCTTCCTCAACACTGTTGCCATTTCTTACAGTGCCACTGCAGCACTGCCATTCGGTACAATTGTTGTCATCTTTCTTATTTGGGCTCTCGTAACATCTCCTCTGCTAGTCTTGGGTGGGATAGCAGGAAAGAATAGCAAGTCTGAGTTTCAAGCTCCATGCCGCACCACAAAATATCCCAGAGAGATTCCACAGCTACCTTGGTACCGTGGAACTCTGCCACAGATGGCAATGGCTGGATTCTTGCCTTTTAGTGCCATTTATATTGAACTCTACTACATATTTGCCAGTGTTTGGGGCCACAGGATCTATACCATCTACAGCATCTTATTTATTGTTTTCATCATCCTCTTGATTGTTACTGCCTTTATAACTGTTGCTTTGACGTACTTCCAGCTTGCCGCTGAAGACCATGAATGGTGGTGGAGGTATGACGTAGTGTTCTCTGCTTTTGGTTTTTTCTAAAGGATGAATTTTATGCTTGCATTGATTACCTTTAAAACATGATTAGGAATTTGGAAAGAATAGTTTTTCACATATGAGATTATGCTGGTTGGTCTTTTTTTCTAGGACATGTCATGGGTCATTTGTTATTGTCTTTTGACTTTATTTACTGCATAGCTGGTAAAGAAAGTTTATACATGTACATTGAAGGAATTTGGATGGTTTTCTATAGGGTTATCATTTAGTTTGAATATTTAATTCTGACTTGTTGCATAACAGGCACTTGGTAAAACTGAACTATTGGGTCAACAGAAATTTTCGTGTAGATTAGGCAAGAATCTTGGTGATATGGAGCATGCATATAAGCTACAGGCTTTATGAAAGCAATACGTTTAAGATCTTGAGTTCGTCCCTGCGTCACTACCAAAGATGCTAACGAGGGGAAAGATTCCTTGATGCTTCCTATAATATGAATGTTGAAAGAAGACGTGAATTTTGTGCGACCTAAAATGGCTTGTTTGAGAGTTAGTCTACAGGGATAAATTGGGAGGTGGATTTAGGGCATCTTTGGCTCAAGTATGGGGCCGATAATCTACTTGCATGAGCCGCATACTCTTCGGGTGAAAACTGAAATTTCACTTTTATATACTATACCGATTTTTTTTGTAGTTAATGATATCTTAAATTTTTTTCCCCCAATTAATCTTTCTCTTCACAATATTCTACGTAATTGTAAACATTTTTATTATGTATTTTCTAATGTTATCGTGAATGACTTTTATCTGAATCCTATGACATGCATAGGAAATGTGCTGGACCTTTATGTAGTGTATGTCCTTCAAAATTAGTCATTGCAATCCTGAAATTGAAAGAAAACATTCAAGATTAGGGACTTTATTATATCTTGCATCTTTTGATATATAATTTAAACTCGTTTCATTGACACTGAAATGGTTATTGTCGTACAGGTCCTTCCTTTGTGGTGGATCTACTGGGCTGTTCATTTATAGCTACTGCTTGTATTATTACCATGCACGGTCAGATATGTCGGGCTTCATGCAAACATCATTCTTCTTTGGATACATGGCGTGCATTTGCTACGGTTTCTTCCTCATGCTGGGGACTGTTGGTTTCCGTGCTGCACTCTTTTTTGTTCGTCATATATACCACTCAATTAAGTGCGAGTAGCCAGTATTTGGGTAGTCTTTCATGTTCTACATTGGCAATTTGAAAGGATGATCGTGTAGAGCCATAGATTGTGCCATCTTATGATGGCACTGTTTAATTTATTATTATTATTATTATTTTTTAAAAAACTAGAGGATTTATAGTATTAATTTAGTTTTATAGTTTTCTAAACTCAGCTTCCATGATTCTATAACCCAACTGTCGAATGAGCTGATGAAGAGGGCATGTTACAGTGTAGTCTTGTGTGCTTTCTTTTCCTCGACAAATATGAAAATCATTACAAGAGCATAGTATGGAACAAGACATTTGCCAAAAGGCTGATTCATTACACTCATGCTAGAAGTATAGAACAGAATTAAGATGGGAAAATAAAAGAAAAAATATTCTCGTCCCTCATTATCACCCGTCACATTTTGTTTGTACCTGAAAAAATAGCCTTCGTGTGGAAGATTCAACCGTAATTGAGAATGATCATTTAACTCTTGTACGTAGTTGCTTCTTTTACTCCGCAACATTATCCAAAGAATTCACTTCCGATATGATCTTTTAGTTCTAGTACATCTTGTCAACGCATTAATCTTCAGTTTTCTTGGTCGACTACCCACATTTCTTGATGAAGTTTTTGTACTAAAACTCACGTCGACTTTTGATTTATGCCAAAGATCACAATCTTGTAGCGATTTTGAATCTTGTAATTCAATCCCATTTGCATGGATAACCATTCTTTTAACGGGGATTCCTTTAATACGATGGATTTTCTCCTTCAACCTTTGGATTGTTTTTCTAACGTCCATGTCGAGCACCAGGAGGCAGTCTGACTCCAGTATTTTGACAAGGAGTTGGATCTTTGTTCGGGAAAATTCTCCGGTGATGAGCAGCTGAATGTGGGACTGGTCGAGGATATCCGAGTAGTGGACATTGAGATGGTTCTGTAGGACATTGCCATTGAAAACTAGGGTTTGCTCGGATATGGGAATTCCCTTCACCCTTCGAATTTTCTCTTTGATTTCTATAACTGTGTCAAAGTAGCCCACCTCAATGCTAAATGGTATGCCTCGGCTTGGTTGCAGGTGAATATCCATTACTGATCATTCACTGATTAGAGAGAGAGAGAGAGAGGGAAGGGGGATGGTGGTGGCGGTAGCCGTTTATTATAGTTATATTAGTTCTAACAGTACCCAGATTAGTTCAATTTGAAAATCATTTTCCTTTGTCAAGACTAAGAGAAAAATAACGAAATATTAAAAAATAAAAAAATAAAGAAATATATCATAGAATATAATACTTTAAGCTTTAGGATACTCCATCACACTTTCCGTTCCAACTGTTTGAAAAGAGGATTGTTTAGATAAATTTCGATAATGTACGAGATCAATGACAAGTAATAAATATAGTTAGTAGAGAATCATTCTACATGAATAAATTATAATTCAAGTGTACTAATTTTCTATCAAATTCGAATTATTGTAACACAAAAAGAGATTATGTTATAAATATTCTAAGTTATTCTCAGACTTGTGTAAATACGTTGGTTTGTATCAAATAATGAGATGATTGTATTGGATTTAGAATCCACCTATTGTTATCTATTTTGAATTCTCAAAAAAGCAATCCAGTTTTATTTGTTTTCTCGACAATCGATAGTCTTACATTACCCGTGTTAAATGTTAGAATTACTTGTACATATTTCCTCAACTATCATAGTTGACTATTCCTGGAGGGCAAGCTTGGCAATGCACAATATATACAATTATGGCTATGGTATTGTGTGTGACGGTTGTCAAATGCCAACGGTCAAAAAGTTTATTAAAATTGTTTAAGAATTGCCTCCAGACAGTTGCTAAGTTCATTCTAGGCATAATTCAGTTATATTCCTAATCTGAATTCATATAAATAAAACGCATTCCAGTACATGATTATCAAAGAGATTGCACATCATATACATGTTATTCCTAACATCTATTGTCCATGTGTTAATTATGCAGTGTTTTACTTATTGTGAGTCTCCCAACAATACAATAAACAATTAATTATTTAAATGATGCGCAAGCATTTAAATAATGTAAACAGCAAGCAAGATTAATCAAGAAAGACAAGAATTAACTAAACTTGTTGTCTTAAATTAAAATAAATAAACAAAATGGCTCATCTTCATCCAATATAAGTAAGGATCTAGCCTAGCATGATTTTAGATAAATTACAAGAAGAATAATGAATAAATGTCATTCGGGACATGTATGAATGCAAGAGATTTTGATCTCCAATTTGAAGCTCGAAATCTTCAAATTCTTGATATAATTGGCATTTAATTCCTTGGTAGGTTAATCTTTTCTCCCAAATGTGTGAATATGCATATTGTTTTTGATGAATTTTATGATATGAATATGTATTAAGGGATTTGGGAGATATCCTCCAATATGTAGCCCACATTTTTTATTTATCAGTGCCAAAAATTAGATGAAAATAACGTCCAAATTAATAAGTTTTAAAAGAGTCAAAAAGGCAAAAGTACCTGCTGATTGATTTGTCGAAACGCCCCACGCGTGCATGGCTGTTCCCACCGTGCACGTGTCTCACTACAATGTTGTTCTTAGGTTTGGTGAATTGTGCGTGCTAGTACACGAGGGAAAGGTGATTTTTGGATTTTTTACAATTTGTTCCTTGAACTTTTCATTATGTGCATTTGGTCATTTTTTTCGTTATTTTTCAGTCCTTTGCCTGTCCTTCGTATCCAATTGACTCATAACAATCTTCAATCACCATATGATGATTCAAATCAACTATTGAGTATTTGCATCTTGGTATCCAAACTCTAGATTTATTCCATTTTAGCCCATTTTCGCTCATTTTGTTCAAGTGGAAATTACATTGAACCAGAATTTTTAAGTTTCAATTTTTTTTAAAAAAAATCAGATTTTAAGTTGTTTATACAAAAACAAGATGTTAATTCAATCTTTTAATATTAATAATAATATAACAAAATCTATATAGTTATCCCACCTCATCCACCTACCAACCTAAATTCAATCGTAAACCCTAATTATTTTTCCTATGTATATATACTCTCTCTCTCTCTCTCTCTCTCTCTCTCTCTCTCTCTCTCTCTCATTAAGATGCCACCACCATCGTCGTCGCTGTTAAGCGCCACCTCCACCATCACAATCATTGTGAAGATGCCGCTACCACCACGCTCAAGACACTACCACCGAGTGGTTTCCTCTGAAGTAGCAGCATCGTTGCGAAGACGCTGGTGCATACCATCACTCCGAAGTAACAAACACCACTGCGAGATGACGAAAGACTATTACAGTTGCACGAAAGGCCACCACCCGCAAGGTCGCCAGATGGTTCAGGGGTATCTTAGGTGTTGCGCCATACCAATTCATGTAGCACCTTTACACGTAACATTGCATCTCAATCTACGTAACATTGTGATTTGTAGTTTTTGTTTGAGCGCTTAGATCTACTGGTTAAGCGTTGATGATGTTCGTAGTTTGTGGTTTTCGGCAATGAGCGTCGCTACTAGGTTTTTTCGACAAGCTGCTACTTCCGGGCGCGATGCATTATTTAGATACTTTCGTGTAGGTTGTGTTGGTGCGGGTGGATCTATAGTGGTGTTTTTTGGGGTGTGTTTGTGCATCCACTATAAGTTTTAGGGTGTTTTTTGTTGGCGCTGATGGAGGTGGATTCGCATTGGTGAGGTGGTGGATCTAACGATGTTGAGAGCGTTGGGGTGGTGGTCACAAACAGTTGTTGTGCATGTTGTATTTGTGGCGATAATGGTTTTGAAGTTCAAAATGTTGGTTTGTTCCGAGAGGTGAAGTGGTTGTTGTGGTGGTGTTGTGGTTGATGCGGTGGTGATGGCGACGGCAGTGGTTATTGTTAATACGGCGGTGGGGATAGTGCCAATGACAGATTTGGAGATTTTTTTGGTGGGGGTTGTGGTTGTGGAATGGTAGGCTGGTGGTGGTGTTGGTTGTGGTGTTTGAGATTATGGTTTTGCCGCCGAAGATGGTTGTGGTGATTCTGGCTGCGGTGGTTTCGACCGCGATGTGGCTGTGACAATGGTGAGGTAATGGTCACAAGTGTTAGCGGTGATCACAAATGATTTAATTGTTTGTGATCAATAAATTAGTTAATGTGTGATCAATGAATTAAATAAATTATGATCAATAAATAATATGTGACCTAAAATTTATTAATTTGTAACTAATAATTTGATAATTCGTGACCTATACATAATTGGAGGCCGATTAATTTGACGTTTAGTGATCATGAAATAAGTTGTAATTTGTAAAATTTGTGATTTGTGATCAAGGAATAATATGCGATCTATTAATTTGATAAATTTGTAACTGTGAAATAATTTATAATCTATAAAATCTTTAATTGTGATCAAGAAATTATGTGTAACTAATTAATTCAATAATTTATGATCAAACTGTATGAAATTGGACCTCACGTTTAATTTATAAAATATAATAAATATCTGATTTTTGAAATTTTAAACATTTTTTCTTAATTTTGAAATGAGTTGTAGTTAAACTCTTATTTAGAATTTTCCCCTTGTCCAATTCCATCATTTTACATCGAATTTTTTTTTTTAACAAACGGAATCTATACATAATTAACCCATAATTTATCAAAAACATTAACAATTAATTTCATTTAATGGTCCAGATAAGTATACAAAAAACACTTATCAAATACCAATCGCAATTAAAATCTATTGTTAATGTCAGTTTGCAGTTCGAAAGTGCCACCGTAAGCACAATTTTTTTACGATGAAGGAGTACCTGGTCATGTGTATAATAAGCATTCTTGAGAAACTGCATAGAGGGGGATTAGTGTTGGAAATAATACACTAATCAATTACAGTCAAAAATCATGTTTTATAATTTTGAGTCTTAAGTGTTTTAATTATGCAATTTATAATTTTGAGCCTAAGGCTCTTAATTATTCAATTTATGAGTTATCAATTTAATTTTTGGTACTTTACATATACTCGAGTGCTCCATATATTTGACTCTTTTGTACACTAAGCATATGTCTGGTACACATTAAAATTTTCATTCTCATCATTCTACT
>CAIGRS010283966.1:0-19725 GCA_903798395.1 Fraxinus floribunda
TTGATTTCTTGTCTTCAAGTTAGTATTTGATTGCTGCATCTTCACTGCATTCTTGGTGTATTCTCCATTCAATTTTCAACAGTAATTGTTTTGAACTCATTTTAATTATAAATTTGCAGACAGTACTGGAGAAGTTGAAGTCACAATATTCTAACTTGGAAGGGCTTCCTCCTGATCGAATTGTTCCAACCGTGGGACTCAACATTGGTCGAGTTGAATTGTCAAACACAAAACTTGTGTTCTGGGACCTGGGAGGTCAGGTTTGAAATGTACTCTTATCTTGTTATGATTGATTATCCATGGCCAAGTATGATCTTTTAACTTTTATAAGTGAAAACTGTGCTTTTAATTTACCTTAAAAATGATTAGACTAATTACTGGTTTTCTTCTTTCTTGATGTTTCAGTTTGACGAGCAACAACTAGATTTAATTATCTTAAGTATTACTGTTGACTAGATTATAAGTACTGAATGCAGCTTTTATTTCATATACGAGCTTCTTAGTTCTTAGCACGATCACTTTAATTATGTTTACTTCATCCTTAGAATTCTACCATTGATGGAAAATCCTTATGTTTCATCAGCCTGGACTTCGCTCAATTTGGGAGAAATATTATGAAGAGGCACACGCTGTGATTTACGTAGTTGATGTGTAGCCCATCCCGTTTTGAAGATTCAAAATCTGCACTCGGTAAGCATTGCTAGGGGAAATGTATGTCGACTGCAACTTATGATAATGCATGTTACTGTTGTGTTTTTTACTGTTTTCATAATTATTCACTGACCTAATTTTTAATATGGTTTCCAGAGAAGGTTCTTCAGCATGAGGATTTGCAAGGAGACTCACTTTTGATATTAGCAAACAAGCAGGTAAGCTGTTCTTTCTGTCACCCACTAAGTTAGCATTGACCAAAAGTAAGTGAATCTCAATTGAGGAAAATCTATCGTGCTTTCCCCATTTCGCATTTGTCCAATGCAACTCTAAATTATTGTGAGAGATGATGGGTTCCATGACCCAATATTGGTTATGATAGACTTCTTTGATCTTGCTTATCAGTTTTCTTGTATTATCGATCAAATTGTCTCATTCAAAAAGCATGAAAACTGCGTCTTGGGCTAAGGTGGTGTGTCAGTAACCGACATGTATCGAACATCAACGCTCCTTGGAACTCTAAGACACGAGTTTGATACACCATGTAGCCTGTTCAATTTTATTTTATTTTTTATTTTTTTCCTCATGGTGTCTTTCACAAGCACGTGTCTGCCACACCACATGGTGTGTCCTAGAACTTTATGTTCTTTTAATTTCTGACTGTGAGGTTCATGTCCTCAACAAGACAAACCTAATTTTGTAAATTTTAGATTATAAAAGTAGGAAAATTTTTAATTTTATGAAAGTTGTATAAAATAATCAACATAATGCTAGATACAAATTGTGGGAATTTCAAGTCCCCTCAGGGCACTTAGGTGGGTATCCGGCCGTAAACTTCATGGCCTCGTGAGATTAGTCGAGGTGTGCGCAAACTGGTCCAGACATCCACGGTTATAAAAAAAAAATTATGAGAATTTCATGTTTAATCTGTTTATATCTTACCATATACAATTTTTTATACATTTTCACCAGTACTAAGTATAACAAATAGTCACTCAAGAGTCAAAAAGGTTTTACCTAAAAATCTAAAAGCAAAACTGGAAAGAGTATTTCCATTTTTGAAATAAAATAGTATTAAAATGAAAATATAACATAAAAATTTAACGTTTTTATAGACATGCCCCCATGCATCCACTTCTACTTTCTCGAGAAATTATGCATCGGCACATCCGTCTCAAGTGTCCATGTCCGTAGCACATATCATTCAATAGTTGCTCCTCTTCAGCTCAAAGGATCCACCTCCTGTTTCTGGGGACCACTTTGCAAAGGGGAAAATGGAAGAAACTTGAAAATTATCAACATATTTGCATTTCTAAGCTAACAGCTTGTATATGTTCAAGTAAAATGCCTCGCTTTTGCTACTTAAACTACATATTTCTTTTCAGGACAGAAGCTGTATCCGTAGAAGAACTTTCTCGGTATCTGGACCTCAAAAAATTGGATGAGAGACTTTACATATTTCAAGCTGTTTCGGCAATTAATGGGTAAGTAAAAAAAAACCTCTTGAATCTGATTGAGTAGTACTGTATTACATGGACATATTACTCGTGATATGTAAATACTTTTCAAAACAATCTGGAATTCCGTTATGTCTTGGACTCTTTTGTTTATGTTTCACATAATGAGTGAAGCTTGAAAATATTAGAATTTAAAATTTGTCTGCAGGCTGGGGGTTAAAGGAAGTTTAAACTGTCTAGTTGCTGCTATGGAGAGAAGCAAGACAAGTGAAATGTTGAGAGTCCGTGCAGGATCTAGTGCTGTTTAGAAGTGTATTCTTTTCTTGTTACTTTTGTATGTAAATCAGTATTCATTTGGTTCCTAAATGATATGTTGTTGGACATATACCGACTTAATAGGTATTTTATGATAAGTTGCGGTTTCCTTTCTGTAACGTTTGTATAATTTACCAGCCGAAGTTTACTTCGATTCTGAGTTACCGTGAAAAAAATGTGATGTTTGTCCATGAGTTTGTTGCTGGATGGGAAATGTTCATAGCATGTCAGCTATGCATTGAACCAAATAGAAGTTGACATATTTGAGATGAAACTAAGCCTGCTGAAATTTGTGGTCATTGGTTGTCTTCTTTGTTCTTACTGCATCAGGAGAACTGGTTCATCTCATTTTCCCTGTTTAAGTTGGCTACTTAAAGATAGAAACTAGAACAAGTTTAATAAGCCTTAGTCGAGATTCTACAGTAGAAGAATTTATTCTCTCAAAGAGTAGACAAGAATAGAGGAAGCTTGATTCCATCATCTAACCATTTTTCCAACTTGAGAGAGGCTCAGTCTGAGCCACATTCTCATTGTTTTACTCATTTTCAACCACACAAATGAAATCGCAATTTACCCATCGATTGCATGTTTTCTCCATCCAAATCATTCTTCACAACTATAGATTGCATATTTTCCCACTCCACGTACCACCATACTCAACAAAAACCTAAAATGACACTTTCTAGAAGAGAAACAAATGCAAATTGTTAAAAAATCGTGGTGCCAATTTATAATGGGAAGGTCATGACTCGTGAAGATATTTACATTTGTTTCACAAGTTACCATATCACAAATGACACATAGGGTGCAGTAGTTATTCTCTTTTTGGGTAAAATACACAGTAAATATCACAAAGATTGCATTATGAGCATTATTTCACAAACATAGGTATATGAAAAAATTACTTACTTTAACAACCGAAAGGGAATCGAGGTTCTAATCAATTCTTAGGTTAACAAGAAGTTTCATATCATAAACAAAAATTGAACCATTTTGAAACGGTTTGATTTGATTTTGTGCGGTTTTTAAAAATCAAAACGTAAGCCAAACCTTTTGTAACAATTTGGTTTGATTTGAGAGAAAAAACCGCGAATCCACATGGATCCGAACCAACTTTTTCAAACCGACGGTTTGATTCGATTCGCCGTTCCACGGTTTTTTTATGCAAACCCAACGTGCATCATCTACCGATCAAATAATCTCCACCAATATCCGCATTACCATTCGTCTATCTGGATGAGTTTATTCCTAACCCGAGGATGATCACGATATTGTAACAGTAGCAGATTATCTTATGTTTTCCCCTTGAGGATTAAAAGAATAAACAAAAAAATTTGGAACGATTCTTATTTTCTTTAGAGATTTATTAACAAAATTTGTTCTTGCAGCAACGGCCACGTCTTCCTGCTCGCCCAATCCCTTCTCAGCTCTGGCACAAGAATTTTTGGAACAAGCCAACAAGGAATATTGATTTGTAATAAACTGTTGATAAACTAAAATGTGAAGATCAGCCATATAGGTGGAACATATGGAGATGTTTATCAAGATATATATACATTACACCAGTTGGTTAAGAGCCGATCAATATAGTTGAGTTATCGAGGTACTTCACAAGATTTAACTTTCAAGGAGTTCAAATTAGATCTAGCATTAGCAACTGGTAATAATTTACATCAGCATATGAATATGCCACAAACTCGATAGCCATATTACATTCATTATCTTCCATCTGCAAATACCACCAAATATCGAATTCATCCCTCTGTATCTCTGTATATAGTCAAATCTCACTCTCATTCCTCTGCATCCAAAACTGAAGAAATCGAAAATGGACGGCAAAACAAGGCTAACAGATGAATTGAGGTAAATTGGAATATAGATTTGGAACACCTCACATCTCAGAAATCTATAACATGCCACCAATTTCCTTTGCACACAAATTATATATACGAGTAAAGGTGTGATACACGACATAAATTCAAAGGGATTGATCTTCGATAAGTGTCTGCCACTTCTCTTCTCTTTCAGAACCTGAATTCATCTAGAAATGGAAAACGGACCAAGTTAAAAATAATATGATGAAAACATGAATGGTTTAAAAATAAATAAATACCACCATCCAATTCAGAAGGTTTGGTCCTGGCGAAACGTCAGCTAATCGAAGATAGTGCCAATCGTGGTTGTTTTATTAACCTCAGGAATTTGATGAAATTTACTTTTAAAACAATCTAAGTGTTCGTTTGAATAGAGTACAAGAAAGATTAGATAAATATTTCTTTTACCTGTTTTCATCAATTCAACGGCAAGTATTTGCGAGTACTTCAAAATGTGAAAACTCTCTCCAACATCTTCAAGGAGGCCCAGATTTAGTCTTGAGAATAAATCCTTGTAAGCATTTTCAAGTTTCTCTAAGTTTTCAACTCTATCGGCCTCCATGCTATCCGAAAATGTAGATAGAGCCTTTTCTACCTCGCAAGCTTTATCATTGGGCAGTGTTTCCCTTGAGAAGTTCATTAGAAACCTGTGTTTCTCTTTGTGGCATGCTTCTACTTCGAACCTTGCAGCCATAGAAATGGCTCGTTTAATACAAGAAGTTGGTAGCTGCAATAACCATTAGCATGAGTATATTATGAAAAACAAAGCCAGGCGAATCTTTATAAATAAAAAAGGCTGTTGGCTGACCCTTCGACTTACAACAAAGTTTCCTTATGGTGATAAAACTTTTTTTATTCAACTTGGCCTCTCAACTCGACTCCCCTTTCTTTTTAACTTACATCACCAAATCAACTTCCAGCAGTAAAATTATCGAATTGTCCTATGTGGCTGATTGCCATGCTCTATATTCCATTGGCCACATTGGACAATTGGTTAAGTTTGCAAATGGAAGCTGACTTCTTGGTGTAACTGAAATAGAAAGGAAAGTTGGAACAAAAAAATGTTTGGTGATTAAATTGAAACTCTGCTGACAGTGGAGGTACCAATAATGGTTTTTACCCAATCTTTACAGTCAGAACAGAGATGCAAGAACCCAAGATGTCCTAGATTACTTCACAGAATCTAATTAGATAGAAAAGACAGAATTTACAGTATTCATTATTTATCAATTATCAAGATCAGAATATTTTTGGCTGGTTAAGCAATTGTATCCATATGAACAATGCCAAATTTAACTATCAAAGTATACTAAACCCATCTGCTATGAAGTTATTTGCACAAATAAGTTATTTGAGAAGAGAGGGCAAGCTAACCTGTGCAAGCTGAGCAACTTTAAATCCAAAACTTCTCTCTGCAACACCAGGCACGAGTTTGTAAAGATAGGTGACATCATCATAATCCATACTGTCCACTTTCTGACTAGAAATCAAGTCAACGTCTGGCTTGCTCTGTGATGTCAGATACGAAACATGGTAAGTTCCAACCGAGCCTGGAAATTCCTTCTCGATTTCGACTATTTTAGGGTAATGTGTGACAAAGAGGACTGGGCATCTTTTATGCTCTAGAAGATAATGCAATGTGGCATAAGCAATTGCTACCCCATCGTGTGTACTTGTGCCTCGACCGAGCTCATCAATTATAACCAACGAACGGGATGTGCAGTGATGAAGAATGTGAGACACCTCGCTCATTTCTTCTAAGAAAGTGCTCTTTCCCAGTTGAATACAATCAGAAGCTCCCATTCGAGTGTAAATCCCATCCATCACATGCAGTTTTGCAGATGATGCTGGTACAAAAGAACCAACCTATAAATCAGAAGCATAATATGATGAAGCTCAGCCACTGTGATACTTTTATTCTGAATAAAGAAACAATTAAATCGGACGTAATACTTCAACCATTCAAAGTGCTAGACAGAAAATAAACTGACAAAACCATGATATTCAATAGATTACAAATTTACTACATGCAATTAACATTAGAATAAGTGCAACAGAGACTTAAAACGCAGTGATGTGGCTCATATCAAAGAACACGCTGTAACCCCAACCCCCAACCCCCCCCCCACCACCCCCACCCCCCCCCCCCCCCGGCCCCTTGCTTGCCCACACAGAGACACAGGATCTTCCAATGCAGCAGGGACCACCTAATCTCCTCAACAATTAACTGCAAGGAAACAGTAGCAATAGTATTACGAGAGAGACAATCTAAACAGACCATCTTCCATTTGATTTCATCAACAATCCAACTCAAGTGTTTGTACTCAACACTCATGACCAGTGAAGTTGGAGAACCAGGTATCTCTTCTTGGGGGATTGGTAAGGTAAGGCGAGAATTTTGGATATGCTTATTTCCTGTGTACATGCAACTGCAAGTTTGAACTAGTATTATGGTAATTAATTTACCATTTCCTTTCGGTGCTAAATCTTATAACTTTATTTGCTGGCTGAAGCACGTGTACAAACTTTGAAAACTTACAAGAATTTATAGAAGTCAAAGCTCACAATTTCTGAACTTGATGAATTTATCCTATCTGGAAGTACTAATAAAAATCGTGAACATGAGATAGAGAGAGAACTGAATACAGAGAAATTTGATATGGGATGGAGTAGTCACTCTTGTTTTATCCCACCAGCTACCAAGTGGCATTTTCGAAAGTGTAAGCTTATAAGCGTACTAAATTATAAGCAGATAATAAGCTCCCTTTTAATCTCTTATTGGCATGAAACATTTAATAGGCCACTTCTCCTATAGCTAATTGAAACACAATAGACTACCAACATTCTTCAGCACAAGTTTCCATGCATTTCGGGGATGGGGTTGGAATGGCCTCTGCTGACCACCCCCTTACTTCCCTCTGGACCGACTACCCACAACCACCAAATCACCTTAAGACTAACAAATGAACCACCATGAAAGCTTGCCATAATGCATATTAAACATCACAAAACATAGTGAAGGATTTTGCAGAAAAGCATCTGCTGTGATCATTGGTCTTGAAAAACAAAATTGACGACAATCAATTGCTCAGGACCTTAGAGACAGCTTGACATATAATGCTACGATTTTCAGTTAAATTGCACCTGTTAATGTGCAATAATTCATAAAGGATCACTGTTTCCCATGGGACATTGTTAAAGTTGCAGCAAATAGAAAAAATAATATTGAAGAAGTATCGAAAGAGTTTCAGAAAAATTAACTCGTCATTCGCAAGTGATGGGAGAAACAATGATGGTGGTGATCACAGTGTACAGGGGAAGCAGAAAAGTGTTGGGGAAAGGGAGGAAGAATACACAAAACCCACAGGCTAGCATGCAATGGATCAGTTGAACACTGTTTAAAAACTTGATTGCAACTAGGTCAAATCAACTCAGATCAGTAGAACTAAATGGAACCTCGAAAACACAAATAGACACCATGGTGATAACATGTTTTGCTCCGTGAGATGTTTGGAGCCCCATTAGTTGATTCAAGTGATAAGTTTCCAAATATCTTATTTGAACTAAGTATCCAAAGACATAAATGACAAATGACAAATTACAAACATCAATTATATAAATGTACAAATGTCTATGTTTTTGTAGACCAAGTTTTTATTATAAGTCTCGGACAAAACTTGCCTCATGTTACGAGTCTGGTAGACTCAACCACTTTCCTAGTAAAGTCTATGTTCGGTGTTTCGAAAGATTGTGTACGCTAGAAAAAGAAGTTGAAGATAGATTGGTGCAATTACTGCTCCAAATTTAAGCAAGCCATGAATACATTACCTGAGCCATGATTGCTATAAGTGCAACTTGGCGAATATAGCAACTCTTTCCACCCATGTTTGGTCCAGTAACAATCTGACAATACTGTCCTTCCGCATGCAAATTTGTATCGTTTGGTACAAAATTTTCTTGTAATGTATTCTCCATGACCTGGAGAATTTTCAGTACATGAATTAATATAGGGATTGTGTTGGATAAAGCAACGAGATATTTATTCAAACAAGACCCACTAACAGTGAGATGATACAAAACCATAAAACGCTTAAACTTCTCCCATCAACCCCCATCCCCAACACATGCACAGAGCACAAGAGAGGGAGATGTATAAACAGAGACAAATTTCCATGCTTATGTAAATTAAATCAAGTTTATGTTTAAAACAAATCACACCTCAAAATGATATTATCCAGTTTTTTAAGGAAAATATTCTTGCACCTTTTTAAAACATAAATTGATGACTGTTCGTTGTAAAATCAATTCAATATGCAACAAACAATCATCTATATTACGTACAGGATGACGGCCAGAAGTGATGTGTATCTGAACAGGCTCTTCATCACTCACAAAAACTGGGCGCACATAATTCTGCAAAAATCAAGTAGGAAGGATTATTCACATCAGATGTTGTGAGATGAAGAACAAGGATTCCACAATGACTCCTATAAACCTTATCCCTCGAAAGCATGGCAAGTGCATATAGGCAATCCAGGGCAGCTAATGCTTGAACAGCAGCTTGGAATTCAGAGTAGTGTCCAATAAATGTCTTTAGAAAACTATCCCATGCAGATCGGCAGACAACAGATAGTTCCTCATTTGCCAGTAACAACTGATCTAAAGCACTTGATACTTCGGGTGGATGATAGCGTATTGATTTTTTGGTACTATTTACCTTCATCCAGTTTGATGGCACCTTCACATCTAAAGGCAACTGCATTAGCGGTAGCAGCAATATCTATTAGGGGTATAAAGCTAGCAACATCAGATGAACATACCAAACTAACCATCACTATTTCAAAGAAGGCACACAAAGTGACAATGCAAATGTATTGAGAGACTACTGATTAAAAAAAGATAAAGATATTAAATAAAAGTTAAATTATGTGAAGCATCAATTGAAGATTAACGAAAAGAATTTCAACCAAAATTTCAATTTTAACTAAATTACCTCTATCAAATGTGTAACTCCAGAGACATTCACAAACTCTATATTGTTCATTCTCAACTGTTTGCGATACAGACCAATCAGTTGATCTACTTTCTCATTTGCCAACTGGACTTTGGTCCTTGCTGCAGCAACCTATAGATATGCAAATTATCAAGAACAATTAGATATGATAACTGAAGATGAGTTCCAAATAAGGCAAAATTAGGTGAAACAGACGAACTCTTCATTTGAACCTCTGGGAATTTTCCATCAGAAACGATAAATAGGTTTTCAAGATCCCGTTGACCGGCAGCTTCTTTGTTTAGAGAAGACAAAAATTTTGCAGCAGTACGGATAACACTAGAAGATGAAGCTGTCGATATCAGCTTTCTCAGCAACACAGAGCGCACAGTTCTCATGTGTGTACGTACGTTTTTGTCCTCTTCTTCTATCTGAAGTTGCTGGAGTCGTTTTCCAGCAGCTAAGATGGCTTGAATAATGGCTATAAACTGTCCGTTGATAAGACGGGAAAGTTTAATCACATACCTTCAAAGAACTGAGTTGACAACAAACAAAATTGCCAAAGATATTCAAGATGTTGACAACTTAGCGATTTAAAGTTCCAGTTACTTGTACCAAGGTATTCAAACTGATATGGTGAAAGACAATTTCAGGTACATATATCATGGACACCTGAAGGATTCAGGGATTACTCAAAATATTCATTGCAGGACCCCTATTATCATTACAATGAAATTAAACTATTGAGTGGAAATATTAGCAAAGGAGCCAAAAATATCGGGAGCTATAACCAAGTCGATGAACACCAAAGCTTAATGAATATAAAGCTCATCAAACATATCGTGCACTTTAGTGATCCAGGCACCAATAACTTTCAAAAACAAGACAAGTTCCTGATGCAAAATGAAAATGCATATCCACCGATAGTACTCAAGCAACAGCTTGGAAGGTGGAGGGTGGGAGGAGAAGAAACAATAAAAGGTTGCATGATAGGAGCATGCTTAGGAAGAAATTCAGCAGATGTATCTATATTCTATACTACATATGAAAGTGACTAAGGATCCAGGTAGATTTGAGCTTTTGGTTCCAAAACTTTTGCAATTCAATTTATATAACCTGAGTCTTGTTCTGGTCCTTGACAAACTACAGTATTTTGAAGTAAATTCTTATTATTTCCCCCAAGATCTGATTGACAGTTTTTTAGTCAAATAAATTACAATATTACAAATCTTTCCATCACATAAAAAATTCTCCACTTGCGTAAATCTCATTTATGATTAAGAGTTTCGAAGTGCAGACCTCACATCCAGAGTCACTAGATTCACAGCTGAAGTTAGAAATGCACCCATATAAATACAAATTATAAGTATGCAATAATTAATAAATGGATGAAGTCATAATTACATGCATGGTACAATATTAGTGCAATACAAAAATTATTGTCTACTCAATTATGTAATAAGGTATGATCATGACAAAGGACACAAAGATAACCATGATCAGAAATTTAAGAACTATAGGAATAGTGGACAAATAACTAACAAGAAATAATTAAATAACCAATAAAACAGTGAGATTACAACCAAAGACTTCATTGTCCTCAGCAGTCAGTGCCAGTCATTACCATTCAGCTAAGCTTCATTTCTCATTTTTTATAACTGATTTTGCTGCACCTATTATATTCATAACCAGTAACCACCATAGTTGACTATATGAATTTCACCACACCATAACTAGTTACATCTAGTTGTGCTAGCTAATAATCGAGTGATCCAGGAATCTTATATACCTGAGCATTATTTAATCCATGTGTCTAAAATCCTTTTATGTGGACAATTGTGCATAAGTTATATATTCTTTCTATGTAAAGTTTCACTAAGTACACGATTGATGAAAGAATTGGCAGTGCACCTAACAAAATTATCCCCAGACAGATTTCAAATGCAAAAATTTCAGCAATTGTAGATTTTGAGGGGAAAAATTGAAACAGCAGACAGTTTTTTTTAGTAGATGCCTAATAAATGGCGTGGAAAACATAGTGTAAAGGATATGCATTGTCGAATTTAGAGCGTATGGACCTGTTTAATATATGAGACACCACTACAAATCCAAGTTTTTTTAATTGAATAACACCAAAAGAAATTATCATTTTATTAATTATTTATCAGAATGTCTTTATATGGTCTTAGAAAAAATCTAAAATGCAATTTTAAACTATCTTTTTATTCAATTTTCAATATCTAAATTAAAAAGAGAAAATAACTGCCGTCTTATAGAAAATGCTTAGCATAATTTAGTTTGAAAATAGGAGATAAATATTTAAGTAACTTAATAAGTGTAAATGTGCAAGGAATAATACGTGAAAAAGTGTACTGAAAATAAAGATATATAATGTGAGAGCCAGAGTCAAAATGTATTAAAGAAAGAATTCAATATTAGTATTGTATTTAATCAAGAAAAAAAAAATGGGAAAAGCAAGATGAGACAACATAAAAAAAAATTAAAAAGGTAAAACTCAAGTTGCTCAATGTAACATGTTTGCTTTATAAAGAGAATAAAGGTCATACCTCCCATCCTTCCAACTTATTTCAGTTTAGAACTACAATATCTTTGTTTTTCCTCATAAAAGAAATTAATATATTTGTACTTTTTTCATCTCATATTATAGGCATAGAGCATATTGGCACACAGGTATCTTGCTGTCTGCATTGGAACTTGTAGAAACAAAGGCAAGCAACCATAGAAATGCATAAATGTAGATTTAGGTACAGTCAGATGTTAGGATGCTGACAAGTAGTTTTTGCCTTTTCGGGAATATCTTAGTAGATGAACTAATAATTCTATTTAGTGTTTCTTTATTTTCTTCAGTGGTTCCTGTGCTTGTCATGCTCCTTGGATTATTTACAAGAGTGTGCAAGCTATTATATTAGAAAATCCTGTTGCATCTATGGAGAGATCATTGAACTCAATGCAACCATTCATTACCTCAGAAGCTGTAGCAGTTTGATGGAAGATTCTCGCAATCCCGCGCTGAATGTCAGGTGACCGTCCTAATGTGATCAAAACAGAAGACAAAATATGATGAATATCAGGCTGCACAACAATGATGTCAGAGTCTTCCTCATAAAGGTTGAAATCCTGAGAAGCTTCTCCAGATCCCATGGACTCGACAATTTCTGAAACAGCATCTAAACGGGCATATATCATATTTCTATCACACAGAGGATGAGTTACCTGTACAACAAAATTCATCTGTTAATACGTCAATAGATGGAAAAATATAGCAGAGGGGAATGAAATCGTTTACATAAAGCACAACCAACAAGGATTCATACCCAATGTCTCAAAAGCCTTGAACCAAATGTGGTCAGAGTATTATCCATACACTGAAATAAGGCCCCTGACTCTGAACCATCAGAATTACTCTTCAGAACCTACATGCAGGAGCCAAAAGACAAGTAAAATAAACTTATCATTCAGTATCCATATATGAGTTTACATTATGTGCTCAACAGATACTAAATATGTCACTCGCCTCTAATTGCTGTAATGCATTGGCTGAAAGAGTCATCTCCACGTTGCTTGAGAGAGACCGGAATGAAGCTCCCAGACACAGAATTCTTTCAAAACCAAATTGTTTCAGGTGACAAATGGTTAAGGCTAATGCTTGAATGGCCAAATCAGGCATGTTCATAATCCGCTTCAAGAGAATAAATGTAGAAGAAAAGGGAAGAAGAAGTTATTTTAGGCATTTTATAGACAGAAAACAAGATTTAATGAGCAATCTAGGCACATGACGGGATTCTTGATGGGATTGAAACAGAGAAGTTTCCAATTTTAGTGTTATTTAGTTTGCTAAAAGAAAATATGAAGAGCAACTCACACCTCAATTGCCGAGCAATTACTGGCTTGTGTGCTCTGCTCTGTAGTTTCCATTTGATAACCATTTGCTAACTTATTTTTATTCATGTCCTCGTATAGAGACATTACTTCTGCTAAGGCACCACCATCACTGAAGCAATCTTGTGAAGCATGCTCAACTCTAACATTTTTGGCAGGCCCAGCATATGCTAATAGTAACTAGAAAAGAAGAAAAAGTTTCACTATAGCAGCTATGTGAATAAAATTATAGTAAGAAAGAAAATGGTCGGAAACAATGTGAAATTTCATTTAAGCGGCAGCATGATATCACTCTTACGTTAGGTTCGAAGAGAAATCTAGCAAGTTTATATATAACCACATTTTCCAATTATGTATTGAGTGCCAACATTTATATATAGATCACAAAGAAATGGAATAAATATTCAAAAATACAAAGCTATAACAAGCCTTGTTTCTCACATATAATTTGTCAAAAGCACAAAAGGGACAGAATAGTTTTTTTCTTTATAAACTCACAACGATAGAACAAGGCACTTCAAGCATGTTTTTGGAGGAAAAGGGATTAAAATATTAGGTTAAGGCGATTATGCCTCTAAAAGCCTAAATGAAGTAGAATCTGCATCGCTTCTTAACCTTATCAATATCAAACCCTACTGAGGTAGGGCAAATGCATGTGGCACCATCAAGGGTGTATGGTGAAGCTGGTAGATGTTACTGACTTAATTAATTAATCCTCAATGAAGAAATAGAAACCTCCTTAGAGGAAACTTTAAAATTCTGGAAACCCCCAAATACTTGAGCAATCCTAAGCCAGATGCAGTTTGATGTGAAGAAAAAGGTTCTGAAGCGAAAAAACTTGAATATATATGTGCCTACAAATAATATTCCCCATTTCATAGTGAAAATAAGAATACTGGTAATTGCAGCAAGCATCTTAGAATAGTCAATAGTGAAATCTTTTCTTCCACGTGCCATAGGTGAAGTCTTGAATTTTACCATTAAATTACATATTGATACATTAACAGGAAGTCTTCACCATCGAGCAAATTATACCAGCATGAGTCAGAACTCAATCTAACCAAGCAATCAATAATAGTATTCTCCAGTTTAGCTGGGGGGGGTTGCCCCAGGGGATAAGAAGAGAAATTACTTAGTTTTAACTGACCACCGTGAAGATCCATGTTCTACAACTGCTGTGCGAATTAGGTGACAGCTAGAATAAACTAACGGCATATACATATTTACTTGTAAGGTAAGTCTGGGGTTAAACTGGAGTAGCTCCAGTTCACTGAGGTTGGAAAAAAAAGTGTTAAATCTTGGCCTGCTTCTTTACAAATGCACTTGCAGTGATATCCAAAGCATAAGCTCAACTCCTTTTCTTCTATTTTGCATATAGCCTTTTATCGTCAATCAACAGTACGACTACAAGGAACAATCGAGCTTGGTTAACAAATATACAATGCTGTTTTTCTCCAAATAGAAACAACAATCAAGAATCTACTACCTTTAATGTTGTTTCCCAACACAACAAAAGAAACTGACCATCTTCATATTTACATTTTCTTCCTCATTTTCAAATGACAAACTAAGTACCAAGTAAAATTACCTTCTCAGTTCGCTTAGACAGTTGCCTCCCCATAAGCAATTCAGCAGGTGATAAATTTAGAATCATAGCCTCTAATCCAGCCCTCATAAAATTATCATCAAATTCCCCATAAACAACATCCCCAGTTGAAATCTCAACCCCAACAATCCCAATCCTCACGTCAATCCCACTCTCCACATTCTCCACCACCTTCTCCACAACACAGACCAAATAATTATTACATGAACTGCAACCCTCCTCCCCACCTCCCAAATCCTCTGCAGCCTCCAATGTTGCCTTTGTGTACAAGGCTGACAATCCACGACAAAATGGTCCCAACTTATTACTCCCATGGGCCTTAATTGCCGCAGTCTCAGTTTGTTTCACAACACCAACTTTGTACCCTTCACTCACAAGCCTTCTGGCATGAACGTGTAACCTAAAAGTAGGAATGCTTGCAGTCAAAAAGTTATGATCCATATGTGCATAGATACCCAATACTCTAGCAGCGTTTTCAGCATCCTTTCCGAAAAACCTATATCTATATCCAACCTCGATCATCAAAAGTACATCAGGGTACTTGGCCTTAAGTTCAACTACTTGTTGTTCAAGTGGAGTGTATTTAGGGTTCGAAAAATTGGTATTACTATTATCTTTCCAAGGTTCTAAAGCATCTTGGGTAGGTTCTAGAAGTTTGTTGAGAAACTTTTGGTGAAGGGTGGGGTCGGGTAGGTGCAAAGCGGTGTCATCAATGCGGGGTGAAAATTCAGGGGTTCTAATGGGTGGTGGGGGTGAGGGTTGGGTAGGAGACCTGTTCTTCTGGGGGTGAGTATGCTTAGCGAGTTTATTGTGAGGGGAACTGAGATGGGTGTTTCTGAGGCGTTTTGCCGGTGAGAAAGTGACAGTGGTGGTGATTTTGGGCGTAGGGGTTGGTGGAGAGGGAGAAGAGACGGTGTTTGAAGGGGTGGTGACGGCGGCCGAAGTTTTGGGTTTGGGTGCAAAGAAGCGGGAAATCACTTGTTGTTTCTGCTTCCCCATAGCAGCGGCGGGTAGAAGAGGTGGCGGTGGCGGTGGCGGTTTAATATATAAGGGTTAGTACGGCTTTCGCGCCTTTCCGTCTACTGTTCTGGAGTGTAATGCGGTATCAATCGAGTCGAGCGACGGTGTCAATCGAGTCAAGCGGCTCATCGGCTCGTGAAAAAACTGAGCTTGCTGGTGTTGAAGTAACATTGTAGTGAGATTAAACTGAGCCCTAACCTTTGTGATATTCAAATGTTTTTGCACACGGTGAAATTACTTGGTGGTGTATATTTTTTAACATTTTTTAACATTTGATATCAGAGCAAGACATTTGTGTCTTTGGCATGGGAAAAACCATCTAGAAGAGAAGAATTTTAAAGCTATGTGAAAAACTGTTGAAAGCCTCCAACCCACGGCTACAAGTTCATTTTTTGGCCAAACCAAGCGTCATATGAGTGAATGGAGACCGCATTCTTACTCTAAATGACAAGGCAACTCCCTAATCGGCGCTTGCGGTATGTGGAAAACCAGAGACAGCGGCGTGTAAATGCTACATAAGCATGAGGGTGCTTGGCCATTGTCCTTGCTATTATCCCTAAAGACGGTTCATTCTTAGCTGTATTTCGGACCTGTTGGTAGTGTCATTGGCGGACCCGAGGGGGGGTCCTGGGGGGCACGTGCCCCCACCCAACTTTTGATTTTTTTTTTTATTTTTTATAAAATCATGTTTGGTAACGATTGAAATCTAAATTTTAATCTTAATCAAACTTAACAATTAATTTTAATAACATATGTTATGGAATCCATAACTATATAACTTTTATTAAAATTTACTAAAAATTTGATTTTAATCTCCATCAAACAGGGGCAAAATCACAATAAATTTGAATTTCGATAACATGCTAATTTTAAAAATCCTAATACGATCGTACGCTAATCGAATATACAAATTGTTTATGTTATCTCAAAAGTTATTTCGAGAACTACATTATGACAAAATCAAAATAAATTTGAATTTCGATAACATGCTAATTTTAAAAATTCTCCGACGATTGTACGCTAATCGAATCTACAAATTGTTTATGTCATCTCAAAGCTTATTTCGAGAACTACATTATGGGTATATCGAATAGTCCAAATAGATATCGAAAATAGTGTAAAATACGTTAAACGTGAGTCTTAAAGAAAGACGTCAAATTCGTATTTTTTTAAAAAAAAAAACTCAATTATTTCATTAACATTTATTATTTTTTGTAATACAAATTTCTCAATATAATTTTCACCATTTTATGGAACATGACATCAAATTTTTTTCGAAATTTTACATTTGAAAAAATTATATCCCATGTAAATTTTCGGATGCAAAATTACACGAGGTATGGTTTTTTTGGACGTAAATTTTTTATTGTAAAATTTTTTCTAACTTCTTTGCAAGTTCGATTGTGCCCCCCCTAACTTTGAAATCTGCGTCTGCTCCTGGGTAGTGTTACTTTTATGTTTCATGCAGCGAGGTAGACTTTTGGATAGTTTTGCCCTTGATTTTTCGGTTGTCGGGTGCTGATTTTTTCGTAGTTGCATCCGCTGAAAGTTTTAGGGCAAATAGTGGTGGCCATAAAGTTGTAAAGTTCACATCTCTCTATTTATTATAGACCAGCAAATTGATTATCTCGATATCGAGATCTTTCCTTTCATTGTTGCAATTAAAGCTATCGTATGGCGTAGCCATTCACCTTTTCAGTTTTATGACACCCTAGTATTCATAAAATATCATCTTCAGCTAAAGTCATAACAAAAATGAAAGATACACCATTAAAGCAAAAACATATAGAGATAGCAATATATGAAGAAAATTTTGAAAAAGTAAGGATTACCTTTTTATTGTTGGTTTGATAAATTCAGATTGTGTCCTTGATTTGAGTTTGGATTATTTAATAATGTGCCATTTGAATTCAAGCACTATCAGTAAGAAATTTCATTCCGATTTTTTTTTAGTTTTCTGTTGAGATTATATTTTCTTTTCTTAATTTTCTTGAATTGAAAACACTGATGGCCATCATTTCTGCTAGTATAATCAAAATAAGAATTTTATTTTTTGTTGGGATTTTTTTTCTTGATTTTCTTTAATTCAAAATAAAGGTCGTTAATCTACTGGGATTATCAAAATTAATAAAGAATATATTAAGAAGGGATTATATTAAGATAGATATATAAAAATGTGTGGCCGGATATATGAAAGAATTGAAAGAATTATGAAGAGAAAGATATATAAGAATGATGTGGATGTATAATGTAGATGAATGAATTTAACAAAGACAATATTGGATTTTGATGGGGATGAAAATAGTATTTTTTTTAAAAATTAAAATTTTAATAGGAATATATATAGAGTGTTATAGATATATAAGGATTCCAAATTCTAAACTTGATATTTTCCTACTATTTCTTTATTTGATATAAATAATTTTGACTTATACTTATGGGTTCAAAATTCATTGAAATTTGAGGGGTATTAAAATCTGAGTTGATTTCACCCCAAGTCAAAGGCTTGTTTGTCAAAGATTTTTTTTTGAAATTATTATTTTCGAAATCATTTTTAATTAAATGTTCTGTGGGAACAACATTTTTTTTTTACATTTTAATCCCACATTCTCCACAAAAAAATCATATTTGCTTGAAAAGTATGTGCCATACCTATTGGTTCATGGAAATCATGTTGCTATAGTATACCCCCATTGAGTAATACCTTGGCCAGTCCCTCAAAGTACATTTCAGTATTCATTGTTCAACTCTCTCTCTTTCAACTGTAAATTTCATACAACCTCAAAATAACAAAAGAAAATAGGTATGTGTCTTTAAGACATATATATCATGGCAGCAGACAGTTTCAAGTCCCCTTATATATCTCTTATCTATGGATAATAAACATACGCACGTTGTCGTTGGCAAACAAGAAGCCGCGTGTTTATAATTACATCTAATTTAATGTCGTTGGTACCATTTTGCAACAATTAATTAATTTGATAGTGTATTTATTACACAGAAAAAGGATTCGACGGTTGTTGTGTGGTGAGGCTTCTCGAGTGGCCCTCACTTGTCGTCGTGTTCAATTTTGGTACTCATTCTCTTCACAATTTATCGACTCAAAGGTTATGCAATACTCTTCTAATATTCTTCGCTTTGTTTAACTTGGTTACTTTATGAAAAACGAGTAATGAAGTCTCGTAACTATTCGATTTATTATCATTTCTATAGAATTATATAACGAATTTAAATTCTTTGCAACAATAGTAAACTGTTAGTAAATAATTTATTTGTTTCTTTTTAAAATTGTATTATTTATTGTATAACTCTCGTAAACAAGAGACTTTCAAGTCTACCAATTCAACTTCAAACCACCAAGTTTGTAATATAAAACCTTATATTTTTCAGAAAATTTGCATCTATAAAATTAATGTTTTGGAAACTGAACTTAACTGGACGATTTAAATAAAAATAAATAAAAACTTGTGCGAAAATCGAGAAAGAAATAAAGTGAACCCACTAGTTCAACAAGGAATAGGTAAACCAATTGGGGATTGATTAGATTTTGCGAACTCAAGTTATGATCACTTAAATCTGTATATCCTAATTTAATTTTTTCAACTAAAATAATCTGATTTGATTCTTGGTTAGTTCTCAAAAATCAATATCCTAATCTGAATTTTTCAACTAAAATAATCTGATTTGATTTGGTTAGTTCTATGGGTGGACAAAAGTCCCGAATCGAACCGAACCGGACCGAACTGAACCGAATCGAATCGAGCGAGTCTTCATAAATTAAATACCCGAACGGGTACCCGAATTGAGAACCGAACGGTTTGGGTCGGGTAAAGGGTCTAGACCAAGAACCGAAGACCCGAATAAGATCCGAAACTAAATAATTATTATTTTTTATATTGGATTAATTAA
>CAIGRS010284060.1:0-16088 GCA_903798395.1 Fraxinus floribunda
TGCTTTTATTTTTTGTATATAATTTCTGTAAATTTGAATTCTTTCTGAGTTGTCTATGGATTGCGGAATGTAGAATTTGATTTTTTCCTTACTTATTTTCACTTATTTCAATTAATGTTTGTCAGTATGAATATATAATTAGAGTGGATTTGATTCGTCTTGCGTTTTTCTTTACTTTTCATTGTGTTTGTATTTGGCTTTTTTCTGTTGAATTATGCTAAAGAAGATTAGCCGACACTTATTTACTCAATGTTTTTGTAGACTTCTTTGATAAGATAGGTTAATGGCGTCCTTTTAGATAATTAGATGTTATAATTTTCCTGATCAATCCAATTGCCTAATAAGTTATCAATTTGTAAATCTACATTGATTAATTGTCTTGGTTTTATTTAGTGTTGAATTTTCTTCCCCCTTGGCATTTACTGCAGAATGGGAACCACAGTTGAAACCAACTACGAATCGTACACATATGAAAACCTCGAGAGGGAACCCTACTGGCCAACGGAAAAGCTTTCGATTTCCATTACTGGAGCCGGTGGATTCATTGCCTCGCACATTGCCAGGCTTCTGAAGACTGAAGGTCATTACATTATTGCTTCTGACTAGAAGAAAAACAAGCACATGACGGAGGATATGTTCTGTCATGAATTCCATCTTGTTGATTCGAGAGTGATGGATAACTATTTGAACGTTACCCAAGGAGTTGATCATGTGTTCAATCTTGTTGTGGATATGGGAGGGATGGGCTTTATTCAGTCAAATTACTCCGTCATCATGTATAACAATACAATGATCAGTTTTAACATGATCGAGGCTGCCAGGATTAACGGAGTCAAGAGGTTTTATTTCTTTCATTCTCTTCAGCTCTACTGTGTAATCTTCGATTGTTTCTTCCATTTTAGTCGTTCATGATTATAAGAGATCGTTCCCAAAATAGTATAAATCTCAATAGACATTAGAGTTTTGTTACTTTAGGTATGTTGTTTTCATAATCTTGTTGTCTATTTTTTCCAATTCCTCCAGCTGTATAGCCTGTATTGTTGAATGTTTGATTTTTTGTTCCCTTTTTGTTTCTCTAGGTTTTAAGAGGTCCTTCTCAAAATACTACAAATTTATACAACAAATTGGAGTTTCATGACTTCAAGTATCGCAAGTTGCAATTTAAATATACAACTATCTTGTTGAATTTTGGCAAAACAACTATAACCTACAGTGTGCCTGCGAATTCCATATTGGTAATTGTGATTTTTTCTAAAAGTCTTGAAAAGCCTGATGATCTCGTGAAGATGCTAATTTAATTAATGATATTAGTTTGTGATCTTGTTGATTATATGAGCTCAACTATGATCTGCTAAAAAATGTACAAGTTGAATTCACTATGAATTGCCTGATCTTTACTGAATCTGAAGTTAGGATCTGTTTCTACAGTTTTGCATGCTCTGTTTTGTGATGATCTTAGATTTCCTTGTGAGATCATGAATAAACTTCCTACAATCTGATATTGTGTGATTTGGTGATTATGGTTGAATGTCACTTAATACTGTAATTGTCATGACCGAAGCTTCCGGCATCAGGAAAATTCTCTCGGATTCTGAGATATGTGATTTTGATTTTGATCCCTGCGGGTACTCCATGAATGCTGTTGAAGGTGCTGCAATCTCTACAATTCACGTGACTCCAGAGGATGGCTTCAGTTATGCAAGTTTTGAAGCAGTTGGATATGATTTTAAAGTGGTTGATCTGTCCCTCCTGCTCGAGAGGGTACTGGATTGCTTCCAACTGGCCAAGTTTTCTGTTGCTTTGCATTCTTCTTTTGCTGGAAAGGACCTTGATCTGGACTTTGCACTTAATTTGAATGGATATGTTTGTGGAGAAAGAAGCTTTGAAGTTGTTGGTCTTGGAGGATCTATTAACTACAACAGCTTTACCAGTGCTGAAAACTGCGGTTCTCCAAGGTCAATTCTGCAATTCATCTGGGACGAGAACTAGGACAAGAAAGTCGAGAAGAAATAATTATGAACACAGTGATTTATCATTGTTTACTGGTTTTTTCTCGACTAAGTAGTAGTGTCTTTATATTGTGTGGTGTCTCCAAGTGTTGGAGCTGATCAATAAATGAGTTTATTTTTTTTTCAATGAAATCAGTTGACTGTGTAGATGGTCCTGATGTGCGTGATAAATTTTCAGAAGGCTGAGATGTAATATTGACACCGTTTACTCGTTCCTATTTCCAGATTTTGCATGTTTTGTATTTGCTCATTATATTATTCTCTGATGCATGCTTAAAATCATATTGGTATGTTTGTTGCCGACACATTTAAAATAAGTCAATAAATTTTAAAAATAACATTGATTCTTCTCAGAAATTGTGCTTTTAAGCTCGGTTAAACATGCATTTATGGAGACTAAGCTTTTTATCCTGCTCGAATTTGTTCTGCAGCATCATATTCTCTTAAAAGAACACATTCCATGAGTAGTTGAATTGAAAAATGCAATTAAAAAACAAGAAGCTAAATGGTTAGATTCAATGACATCCATTTTCACTATAAACTTACCGCAAGAGGTTATTTTATTAATAAAGCTGAATGCTTTTATTCTTTTCTGGTGAATTCTCCTGAGATGATTGGTTTACCAATAAAAGAAGTAATTTACATGCACTGGTGTTTCTGTCTCGTGTTCAGTGTATTGCCCCCAACCTTTTCCTCATCAAAGAAACATTGTCATTTGGTTGCTTATTTCAGAGCTTATACTTGGTTAGTGTTGACCCCAAAATCACAATTTCCATCACCATTTAAACAGATTTATGCATCTCGTTATCATTTTCACCATGTAATGCATCTTAAGAGGTTCAGGCAAAAGCAAACAATCCAGGAGCCATGCAAGTGTGTGGATGTGATCAAAATTTTGATCACGAAGAATCCATTTTATTTTTGGGAATCCCACAAATGTATACTCAAGCAACACAACAAAGGTGTGCAGTCATGTGATCAAAGCCCACATAGCTAGGATAAAATCTTTGTTTAAGGAAATTATGTAAAAAACATGCTGATTGCTCAATAGCAACTAAATTCATAATAAGTGATCTTCAATGTATAATTAACAAGTGAAAATTTACCACGAATTGAACACTGCAAATTCATAATACGTACAAAATATTTTATTGTTTAAATTTATGGAGTATGAGAATTAAAGATTTTTGTTTTAAAGGGAACTAGACACGGGCTTATTCTGATAACTTTTGAAAGCAATATCAATGATCATCATTATCTAACCATGACTATGTTCTGATCTATTAACTTATATTCTTATGCTTGTGATGGTATCTAACATACCATGTAACTTAACATAACACGATTGTCGGGTACTACTTCTCTCAATTACCCTTAAACATCACCACAAGTTGAAAGCATTTTTCTTTGCAACTAAATTTTTGTTCTTGAGAATCGACATTTAAACTTAAATGTTAACAAACAATTTCAAGTTTTGATTATCAACAATCCGTGCTACCATTCGCACAAAAAATTAATCTTTAAAATCACAAATGCACCCATTTTTGTTCCTTGGAAGCAAGAAAGGGTTAGGGTCCAGTTAGTTGAACAATTGCATTTGTTGGGATAATTTAAACTGTCAATACCTAACATTCAAGATATAATTCACGATAAGTTAACATATTTAACACACTAACATTACCTTTAAAATAACCAAACCCGCGCATCGCACAGACACCAACTAGTGATTAGAAAAAAGAGAGAAAAAAAATTATAACCCCTTTTCTCCTCATTATAAGACATAATAAAATTACTTTGATATATTGAAATATTATTGTAAATAGTTATTTAAACAATTTAAATGTTTGAGAGTAATGCTATTTAGTAATGGGATGTAAAAATGAGTTATACTAGATGTACACCATTCCTGTACATCATCTTTGACAGTCCTTTCAAATGGGGGTGTGACCCACAATTTTAAAAATCAAGGGTACCACCCCCATGTGAGGGGGCAGTCAAAGTGAATGTACACCAGCATTATTGTGTAAAGATATTAATTTAAGTTGCATGTAGCATTAATGATACATTTAATCCCTGTTTGACAACCATTATTTGGGGGGGAAAATAGAGTTTTAAATAGTGAATTTTAAGAGAATGTGGTTCGAAAGTATGAAAAGTTTTGGATTTACGCGTAGAATGTTTTACTGTGTGAATGTGTGGTTGAAAATTAGTATATAGAAAAAAGATTTTGAAAATAATGATTGTAAACCAGGGACTTAATCAAACGAGCCTCATTTCCTATAGTTAATTGCACTAATAGTCGTGATGTCACCTATAAAATTTATTGTTTCTTTCCGTGTTTGATTTCTTACTAAAAATATTTCTTAGCTAAATCAACTTGAGGGCTAAGGCATACTTTTTTATTTTTTTAACGGCTTAGGCATATTTTGTGATGAGCTTTTTTAAGAATATAATAATAACAAAAAAGCTTTGTATGAAACCTTCAATTTTTTAAGACATAATTTAAAGGAAAAATAAAACATAGTAAAGAAAAATTAACGTAATAAATAAGAAAAATATACCTACAAGCTTTATTTGTCAAGCTCAACTCGGCCCATGGTTTGGCAGTAAAACAAGTCAAGCCAATCCGTCAAGTAGGCGAGTGGACTTCCCCCAACACAAATACTTTTAGGTTAGAGGAAATTAACATAGTCATGATTTGATTCTTGAACTCGTAACCTTATACGGAATTATATAATTATTGATCGATTTTCGGCGCATATGTCCAATTTTGATTTTCCAACATTATATATGAATTAACTCATTTTACTTTTAAGTATATGATTTAATGTTACTCGTACATTTAATAATTTACATGTCAAAAAGAAAGTGATAAATTTTTTCCTTATTTGATTGAAGAAATTCTGATTGAACATTACAACATGTATGTAAATCAGTAAATCATTATGTATTAATCATATTCCATACTTTTTATTTGTTGCAACTTGCGAGTTGCAATCTTATTTAAAATTTATCTTGTCTGCGAGACTATGAGTAGACAAGATAATTCATTCAAACTATGGATTATCATCACGTCACACCCGTAACAGAAAGACTAATGAATATTATTAATATTAATTCGACTTCTACAAGAAATTTCACACTCTCCCCAACTCCAAACACAAATATGCCTACCACAAAGGAGATGAGAAAGAATTTGCAAAGCCCTCGAGTCATAGAATGGAAGCTGATGTTTCTATTTTGTTAATATTAAAATTCTTTATAAAATACTTTGTTTCTGGGGATTTGAGATCAGAGGGGGTTGAAAAATAAGCATTGGAAAAAGATGGGGAAATTCTGGGTATTTTTCTTCTGTTTTTTCGCTTTGTTGGGTCCTTACAGAGCCTTTGGCAATGTTATTTTGATCGGAAAGAATGTCACTTTATCGTTTGAAGACACGGGAGCTACTTTTGGTGAGTTGATGTTTTCTTTTTTGTTATTATGTTATCCCCCCGCAGAGATTTAAGTTATCGCAATTAAGAATGCAATTGGAATATGGGTTTACTTGGTTTTTTTTTCCCTCTTTTAATTGCACGAGTGATTCAAGTTCTGCAGACTATGTTTTTTATTTAATTTTTGAGCTCTTTGCTGCAAAAGATGGAATCTTTATCTGTTAAACTTGGGGTTTTCTCATGCATTCTGTGCTTAAAAAAGCTGGGAATTGGAATCTGCATTGAACTTTGATGTATTAAGTGCATGTTTGGTAGGGTGTGTTAGACTTGACTGGACAATAAAACAAACAAAATTTTAGCTTTTTTTCTTCTTTATTAATGTATCAAATCATTCCTACCAAATATGATAGAAGCGTGTTACATGAGCCAGTTTTTAGTTAAAATAAAATGATAATATTGGGATTAGCTGGTGTTTGTAACTTAGACAGTGTATGTTTCATAATTTGGAACGAACCAAGATGGATGGAATAGGATTTTTTAACTTTTCTTTACTGATTTGGCATTCAAGATTGTACTATATGACTATTTCTACTACAACCGTTTTGACGAAGATTATATCGGTTTTTTAAAAAAATTCTAGTGGCTTTATTCTGTATTGGGCATTTACTGATAGATATTGTCTATGTAATTTCAGCTCAACCAGTGAAAGGTTTTGGTATATGTGGCACATTGCATATGGCAAAACCTTTGGATGCATGTTTGCCATTGGCTAATAACATTGTTTTGGAAACAAACTGCACCAAATTTTCATTTGTTTTGATCATTAGAGGGGGATGCAACTTTGAGGAGAAAGTGAGAAGAGTACAAGCTGCAGGATTCAAAGCGGCCATTATATATGACAATGAAGATGGCGATCTAGTTGCAAGTAATGGCTTTTTCCTACAAGCAACTTCATGCATGTTATTTTGCTAGTTTTTGCTTTAATGGAAGACCATAGAATACATGTTTCTTATGATTGGCATTCGACTAATATCTTCTTAGTTTACTGGATTTTATCTTTGAAATGTATGAATAAGTGGTAGCTCGTGGATGGTCATTTAACCCCTGTTTTGACTACCATTGTTTAAAAACTATTTTTTTACATACTCATTTTCAACCACACATTCACAAAATAAAATATTCTGTACGTAGACCCTAAACTTTTCTCTACCTTTTAGCCACACATTTTCATTGTTGGAAAATGAATGAAAACAAATGAAAACATAATGAAAAACAGTTTCAACTTTCAGCCTTTTCAAATGAAAACATAATGAAAAACAGTTTCAACTTTCAGCCATTATTTTCAGACATTATTTCAGTTTTCATTTCCTTAGTTTCGGTTTCAGGAAGTCATGAAAATCAGATTTAATGGAAATCAATTTTCAGCCGTTCATCTCTTCAATTCCTCAACTCCTCATTCAATGTATTAATGTGACGGCTCTTCCTTCACTAGTATAAATAGAGGACTCATAGTTGAAGGAAAACAGAACAACAAAACTGAAAAAAAAAACAATAAAAAAAGCAATTCCCGTTTCCTCCTCCGTTTCCTTCCTCCATTTCCATTTCCATTTCTTTCTCTTCCTTTGCTGAAATTTTTGAGAGATAGACAAGGCGGGTTCGTAGGCGGTTAACGTAGTGCAACGTGAACCGACGACCGATTGTATCCTGGGAATCGAACACCGATCAAAACCTCGTGCACCCCGATGAGGCGGCGAATTCGATTTAAGGAAACCGTGTAAACACGGGCCTTCGGTTTGATATTCTTTGATTCTCCATTAATTTATCCTAGATTCCTAAAAATCACTGTTCAAACCATTGTTTTTCCCAAATAATGGCCATCAAACAGGGATTTAGCTTGCTTTAGATCCTTTGGTAGATCTAGTAATGAACATCATGGAGGGGAGAATAAGGATTCATATAGCTAACCTCAAACATGGGTTAATTCGTTTTTAGTTGTACACGGAAAGCTGTTTTTNATTCCTAAAAATCACTGTTCAAACCATTGTTTTTCCCAAATAATGGCCATCAAACAGGGATTTAGCTTGCTTTAGATCCTTTGGTAGATCTAGTAATGAACATCATGGAGGGGAGAATAAGGATTCATATAGCTAACCTCAAACATGGGTTAATTCGTTTTTAGTTGTACACGGAAAGCTGTTTTTGGCTCATATTACAGAATAGCTTTTTTTTTTTTTTTTTTTGGGGCTAACATATGCAGAATAGTTGATCCCTAGATATCAAAAAAGCGCAAGTATGCAATGATTATAAGAGCATACTAGCAGGAGTAAATTATGTTCCGGAATTCCCAGAACGTAATTACCATCTTTTGTGCTGGACTTCATTCTCATTAGCTCATTTCTAGACTACAAAAATAAAGCTGGTGAATTTGTATTATTAATTCGAGGGGTGTCAAGAATTCTATCAAATTCATGGAAATTTGGATCTGCAATCCGTGTTTAAGAAGATGAGGAATGGACCAAATATTCTTTGTCCTTCTCTTAAATGATTATTGATAGTATATTCAAGATCTGATGGCCAATTACATTATGCCAAAGAGTTTTTTGCATGATGAACGGTAAGATACAAGAGGTAGAATTTTAGCATCAAAACACCGAGAGCCAATGGGTAGGTGATGCAGTTGGCAATTGCCCTTGCATAATAAAATCTCGTCACTTTTGTTCTTGTTCCTGGAAATCCAAAAGGATCGGCAGTATTCATGCGTATGATACAATATTTATTATTTTACGAATTATATGATTAGGCAATTCAAATATTCTAAGTATTAATTAATCATTTTATTTTGGAAATGCAGTGGAAGGAAATTCTGCAGGTATAAAAATATATGCAGTGTTTGTATCCAAAGTTTCTGGTGAAACATTGTCAAATTATGCTGGTGTTCCAAACACGGAGCTATGTCTAGCCCCGTGTTTTGAAAGCTCAGCAGGGCTGATCATGGCTATAGCTTTTGTTTCCTTATTTGCCGTGGCTGCATTTTTAGCTATGTGTTTATACTACCGGAGGCATCATACTGGAAGAGCACAGACTCGAGTTCCATTAATAAGGGAATTCCATGGGATAAGTAACCGTCTCGTGAAAGCCATGCCAAGCCTAATTTTTTCATCTGTTTCGGAGGATAATTCTACGTCAATTACATGTGCTATATGTCTTGAAGATTATAATGTTGGAGAGAAGCTTAGGATTCTGCCATGCTTCCACAGTAAGTCATCTCTTATTTTTACATGATTCTGTTTTACCGTCTGATCTGTACAATATGAAATACTTCCGCTGGTACTGTCTCAGACCTCCCTGAAAGAAAGGAAACCAGCTAGCCAATAGAAAGCTCTTCTCATCTTCTATGAGGGGATTGTCATTTACGCATGGACAAAGTAATCAATTGTATCTTAATCACTCTGTGTGTTCTCTTTAACTAACTTATATCTTGGAATTTTGTCAGAGTTTCATGCTTTTTGCGTTGATGCTTGGTTGACATCATGGAGAACATTCTGTCCCGTTTGCAAATGTGATGCAAGAACTAATACCGGAGATCCACCAGCATCAGAATTTACACCTTTGCTATCATCCAGCCCAGCTTCTGTTTATTCATCTTCTGCATTGTCATCCATTAGACCACCAATAGCATCATCCTCAGCCATAAGGATTGCTGCATCATCATCTCATTCCCCTTCGGTTTCCTGTCCCCGTTCCATCTTTAGCAGTCCTTACCACCAGCAGTTGCTTCAGTCTTATCACCAATCTCCTTGCCTTAGCACAAGCAGAAACTCAGTCGACCTCAGGAACCCAACCTCTCAAAGATCTGGTGGTGCTTATTTAGTTTCTCCTCACTCATTAGGTTACCCCTCATTATCGCCTCTTAACTCCAGATACATGTCTCCATACATTCCGAGTCCCAGCAATGCCTCGTCAAGTTACTTCGGGTCTTCTAGTCATCTGCCTAATCCCCTTCACTATAGCGGGTCGGCTTCAGGCTTTTCACCATTTTCTTCTTCCCAGTCTCTTGCAGGGTGTTAATAAAACTACTGCAGTTGATCGTGGATGGTTGACTTGGCCAAAGCTCATCAAAGAGATACAAGTATGGTAGGCTGTTTGAAAGGTGAAAAGTCGTCACCTCGTGTGTAAGTAGAGTACTATAAGATTTGAATCATCTTTTCATTAGCTGACAGTTTTGGTATCATCTTTACATTAGCTGACAGTTTTGGTGTTTAAATCTTGGTTTCTTTAATACTCCCTCTGTCCCAAAAAGATAGTCCTATGGTTATTTTTACACAGATTAAGAAATGGTAGTTAGTATAGTTAGAGTATTAAATTTTACTATGTTTTTCCATCTATACCCTTTATCCCTTATCTAGGTAGTTGGTGTCTATTATACCAAGATGTATTAAATAAGGGTATATGTGGAAATGAAAAATTATTAAAATGGAAACAAGACTATCTTTCTGGGACGGACAAAAATAGTATACAAGACTATCTTTTTGGGACGGAGGGAGTATGGTTTTTCTTGGGTGCTTTTGGTGCACATGATGTTTTACCAGTTTCCAAAGAGGGATAGTTGACAGTTACAGAGGTTATTTTAAGAAATTTTGTGCTTGAATTGCTAGTTGTTCTTGTTTGTAATAACTAGCTAGCTTTACTTCAATTAAACTAAAAAAAAATTACTGTTTTGTAATTTACTGTTACATATCAACCTATCTTCACTTTAATACCAAAAGGTTGCCTGTCGTTCGTGGCATGAACGATACATTGGAATAGACAGGAATGTTTATGACGCTGTATCATAACATGGACATGATGAAACAACTAATTTACTTGTGAAAATATTTGGTACATTAGAATGGATACAATTACGACTTATCTTTCTCTTCCAATCATGTGTAATTGTTTCTCGATTAGACATGACCTCTTAGCATAAAATTCGAGTTCCTGTTTTACTTCAGGAGAGCTTATATACATAGAAATAACAAACTTTCATTCAATTGTATTGAAATTTTAGATTATTTTGGATGCTTTTATCATTTGAAAAAGATAGAAGTACTGAAATAATTTGAAACGATCTTTAAAATTGTAATCAAACCTCCATAAATACCCCCAGACTCAAAATGTTAAGCCATAAATTCCTTCGAAATTTGTGATTATTTTGTTGTATATTGTTCTTGTTCTAGGTAATGAGATCGGGTTGATCGTATTTATTGTAATGTAATAAATAAATAATAAAAGAGGAAAAAAGAAAGCCACAGAGAATTATATGGACATGCATAGCATCCTAAACTTGACATGATTAAAATTTATCCAATCAAATGTGTCAAACAAATACATTGCTCTGTCAGCTACGTGTAATCTGAAGAGGCACACCAACATTTTTATAATCCTACTCGAGTGTTGAGTAGAATTCTTGGCAATGCCATTTATGTACAGTACATATTGAACACAATTTATTTGTAAAAAAAACACAGCACATATTCAAATAATCTCTTTCACAAATATTAATACCATGGAGATGCTCAAATACCTACACGTTCGTTGTCCAATATAGCACGACTCTTCTGTATCAGATACCCTCCTGTTTGGTCATTTTTCAGCAAATGTTGGAACACGTGCAAGTTTTAAACTAGTAGTTGCCTCTAATTTGATTCAGGGGATCAGCAAGCATAAGTTCAATCTTCCTTGTCAGCGGCTCGATGTAACTCGATGGCTTCTTTCTGAGAGACAGAGCTCCCACCATGATCAACCTGGTCTCTATTGCCAACTCGTGGAGGTTCCTCCTTATCAATCGTGAGGATCAGTATCATGAGAGCCACCACAAATATAATCATAAAAACTAATCTGATTCCCATCTGCGAGCCTATAAAATCAATCAAGGATGGACCAGTAATACGTTTTTGTATTACCTTTCCTTCTCTGTAGTCTTCAAGAAAACGTGAGATTTGTGTACCAATATCAGTTTCTTCAATGCTTTCTGAGCCAATAATCTGTTGGGAAGGAGAAAAAGAGAAACAGAAAATTGTAACATCAGTATGCAAGTATACAAATTTTTTGGCCAAATGACAAGCATAAGATACAAATGTGTTAAAAAGGAAACATGTCGTCTTTCTCATTACAAATGCAATATCTGAAATTGGTAAAAGCAACTGGTTTAAGGTTTTCATGAAGACAGCTTTTGAGAGCAAAGAAGCCTCACTTACCGAAAAATACTCCTCTTTTCCATCCCAAACAATCATTTTTGGCAGCTTCGTTTTCTTATCAACTTCAAATGATTCAGCAAAGTCTTCCCATTGCTTGACCCCAACATACCCAAATATTAAGTCGCGATTTGCAGATGCAGCAGCTTTCAAAAATCTTATTAATCCCAGTGATTTCTCATCTGTTTCATCCTGAATGATGGATAACACAATTTTCCTCTCATCGTCTTTCAGCAACTGTAGGGTATCTTCATTGATGGGCAATGCCAGAGGGAACAAATTCTGTTTTATAAAATCTTCAAGAAAATGCTCTGTCATTTGATAAAAGAAAGATGCATTTAATCGTCAAATGTGTAGAATTAGACTCACTAAAATTGTTATAATAAAAAAATTGAGGTTCTGTTAGTATATTATTCGTTGAAGAACTGCTAAATGTGTACATGTACAGAAAATTTTGCAAGTCAAGAAATACAAAGAAAAATCTGATTTAGATATACGAGGCTACATGATCACCCAGCAGAACCATAAGGAAGTATGTACATGCTAGAAGAAAGTAAAAACCAAATAACATTTGACAAAAGTAAATGGAAAAAAGTACTTACATAAATATCCACTAATTTTCAGGACTACAGAACTTTTAGGGCACGTTTGAACAGTTCTGGGCAGTAGACAATTTAAGTTACTTTTTATCCTTAGGTACTTTATAGTGTTGTCTAATCCACCATCTATGCAAAGAATAAACCAACCGAAGATATACAATTGCACCATTTCCAAATCCTAATTATGGGCTCAAAACTCCATCCACGTTAGAGTAAGAAACATTAACCAAGTAAGTTCACTTCCAAGTCCAATGACATGGTATGAATTTGGTCCCAGACATAAATCTCAACTAGGAAACCTTTAGCCACAATAAAGTATGTTATATATCAGATACTTGTTTAAAATTTAAAAATGAGGCATGCTTCATTATGATGAAAAGTAGGAACAACTAAATTTTAATATCAAACACGAGCTAACCTTCAAAAGGCCCATAAAAGAAGCTCTGTTCCTTGTGGGCAGGATGAATGGAAGCCAAAGCAGGCACCTTATCAAAATCATATTTGGTCGTTATTGCATCCGAGAAATCTTTTGCAACTGAAAACCATGCTTTCTTCTTATACTTGACAGACAAGTTTGATATCACGGACTCATTTAAGCCAAATCCTATGAATATAGGAAAATGAGTACCAGCTGCTTCAACAAATTCAATAATAGCAGAGTCAGAATTGAGAATAGCAACATTAGTAGCAATGGATTTTTTCAGGAATTGAACAAGTAAATCTGCTTTTCGTGGTCCATAATAATCTGAAGGAACTCCATGGATAAAAATCTTCAGAGTCGGATACCCACTGCATCAAAGAAAAAATAAAAAATTTCAGGATTTTACCCCTTTTCCTCAGCGCTTTTGTTAGTAAGCAGCTGTCTAATAAAACCTAGAAAAAGAAAAGGAAAAAGAAAAAATGAAATTTTGTTTTCAATCAACGTAACAGGAAATTTCGCTGTTCCCCAACTGTAATTGAATCAAAAGGTTGTGGCCACATACTCAATTTCATGCTTGGAAGCTAGACGCTTGTATTTGTCAGCATCTATTTTTGCCACAATTATGGGCTGCTTCAATCCAGCTAGAACAGGAGCAGCTTTATCCAACTGCATGCAGCATTAAAATTTGTCAATCTTCTTGTAAACATTGAATTCAAATTGTCAATCCCAAATGGACATTAAGCATTCAGAATACACCCCACCACAATGAAGGGATCGAAACAATATATGTAGGAAAAACCGAACAAGGATTCCAGAGAAGTCAAAGAGCGATAGTGATTTCCGGTGAGCACTATGATTATATATCTTCCAGACCTCTATTTAGTAACATATCTAACGATAAAGCATGGATATCTTATTCCGTTATAATATTTTTTCCCTGTTGGTAACTAGAGCATTCTAACTCCAGACTTTTTTTCGTAGCTGGTTGAAGCCTGAATAAAAGAGAGTTGTGAGAGATTTGACAGCTAGTGCAAAACTTTGTCAAATTTCGAAAACCGTTCGTTATGTGATTTTCTTTGACATGTCCTTCATCAGCGACCCGTTGCATCGGACTACTAATATAGTGAAAAGTAGGCGATAGTTAGAATTCTGAGTGTATTCCATAAATGATCAGCCATATTGGTGCCTGGATATGTCCTGAAGTAAGCAAAGAATCCCATGCTCTAATGGATAGGCATGGAAAGTTAATCCAGGATAATGGAATTAGAGTAGGAATTTAGAATAAAGAGACACTGACCGAAAAACTGATAGAACTAGTACATTGCAAAATGCACAGAAGGGAGTTCAGAATAACTTACAAAGAATATGTGAAATGAAAAGACCAAGAGAACAACTAGGGAGAATGAATTACAGAATTTACATACTAGGGTGGTAGAAATTATATGGATCAGGGATTTGATTATATATATCAGTTAGACTTGTATTAGAAGAGAATTCAATTAGCGTTGTTAATGTGTATATTACCACCATATTAACTGCAGCATACTCAGATGTTCATTATGCTGACAATTTGTAAATCAATTAAAAAAGATCAACAAGCCAGCAAGGTACATCATATCTAGGATGATGTACAACACGCTGAAGTTGCACTCTACTGCAGCATTTATTTCACTTTTAAGATAATCATTACTCCCTCTATTAAACATCCAATTCTAGGATAATATAGAGGTTCACTTAAGAAGGATCAACAAGAAGCCAAGCAGGTACAATATCTCTTGCATGATGTACAGCATGCTGAAGTTGCACTCTTCTGCAGCATATCATTCATTTCATTTTGAAAACAATCATTACTCCATCTATTAAACATTCAATTCGAAATACTTAAGGTTCACACTTGAAAATCGATAAGAAACATGCCACAAGACGGCAACAAGGTAAACATCTGTAGCACTGTGTACATCACGCTGAAGTTGCACTCTTATCCGTACAACATCTCTTGCACGATGTACAACATGCTGAAATTGTACTCTTACACAGCATTCATTTCATATTTCATCGTTAAAATAATCATTACTCCATTAAGGTTCAATTTTTGAATAGTTAAGGTTCAATTAAAAAGAATTCAACAAGAAGCCAACACGATACAACATCTCTAGCACGATTTACAACACGATAAAGTTGCTCCCTTCTGTAGCAATCATTTCATCTTTAAAATAATCATTACTCCATTGATCGAACATTCAATTTTGGAATAATAACAATTTAATAATCAAGAGGAAGTCATTTAGAAGAAAAAGAGACACGTAATTGACCTCTGGAGCAAGGCGTTTGCAGTGGCCACACCAAGGGGCGTAGAAATCGACGAGAATATAATCGAAAGTCGATATAACAGCATCGAAATCAGATTCTTCCAGTTTCAATACTTTCCCATCCACCTTGAACTGATGCTCCAGCGATGCACTGACTGACGAGGAAAATAGTAACAAAACGTGGATCAATGGAAGCATTTTGAATTGATTATTGGCACTATTTGTTTCAATTTGATCAGACCAAAAAAAGGCCCGGGGGAAATCGAAAGCTCGAGAATTGAAAATTCGTCGGAGGAGGCAATGATAATGCAAAAGCAGTTCTTCTTCGCGCAAACTATCTTTCGTCTTGTGTGCGCTTGACAAAGCTTGAACAGTCATTACTTACGGGATGGTTTTGAAAACTTAGATCGAGGTTTTTTATTTATTTATTAGTATATTTTATCTGATTGAGTGGATTTCGTGGCAGAGGCCCAAACCTTTCAAATAGTTTATAGATTTTCCATGACTTTTTATTCGTTGCTACCTTCGCTCCTAACCTTTCGTGGCAAAGGCCCAAAACCTTTCAAATAGTTATAGATTTTTCCTTGACTTTTCATTCGTTGCAGTCTTCGCTTCTAACCTTTCGAAACGTTGCGACTAAAACCCCAACGAACGGATTCCATCCAAATGCCTGTTAGTTGACCAAGGTCACCCAATTTCATAAGACATTTCACCATAGTCACCAAACTTTTTTTCACCATTTTCATTAACTTTAAAAGGGATAAAATGGTAACTTTGCAATAAAAACTTATTTTAAAAAATGTTACACCTGTTTGATAGACATTATTTTCCATAGAAAATGGAAAACAAATTCCAACTTTCACTTTTGTCTTGTTTGATACACTTTATTTTTCATGAATTTTTTTTTCCACATTTGACTCACATGCTCACCAATTCCTTGGTTTTGTAGAAACCCAGATTTTCCATTTTTTTTATGCAATTTGAAAAAATTCTAGATACAATGGTAAAATCTTTTATCGCTTTTATTGACAATTTGCATGCAAAACAAAGCCAACTGATTAGTATTCGGTATAGTAAATTTTTTTT
>CAIGRS010284124.1:0-12781 GCA_903798395.1 Fraxinus floribunda
CGGGCTGGCCCGCGAGCCACACGGGCCAGCCCTGCTCGGGCCGCCTCCTCAAAATGAGGCTCAGCCTGAGCCTTGGCTTGGCCTTTAAAACCATGCGGTCGCATGGTTCTTCCACTTGGCACCCAATTTGGCTTCTTGATTCGTTGACCATCCAAACCTCTCCGGCCCTCGGCTCCTTCACAAAACCTATCCATTGGCTCATTAACTTCCTCTCGGTGAGATTCGTGGCTCGTTCACTTGATTGTGTAGCTTATTTGGCTTGATTTGAACCCCAACTCTTTCCCGAGCTCTACTTTGACTCCTTATCAACGCACTTCGAACTCACATTCGCTTGACGCCTATCCCGGATCATATCATCCCCTCTCTCTTCGAAAGGATTCAACCTCGAATCCAAACCTGCACCAAACGAAGCAACATTAGNTCGAACTCACATTCGCTTGACGCCTATCCCGGATCATATCATCCCCTCTCTCTTCGAAAGGATTCAACCTCGAATCCAAACCTGCACCAAACGAAGCAACATTAGTAACCTTGCAAATAGTAATTGTTACGGACTTACCCCTCAAAGTTAGACTGTAGCCTCCATTGTCGGTTATAGCAAGGATATGGAATAGTCCATTACTTCTAGAATGTAGGCTGGACCACACTTGATCTCGTATCCTCCTCTTGCGTGTGTACAACCAATCACCACTGCCTGATCAAATGGTATACACCTCGAAAACTCCATTTTACAAGCATGAGACCTTCCCAGTACAGTCTCCTATTTTTCGACTAGTCTACCACTTACACCAATAATTAAAGCAATTAATCCCGACCAATTTAGAAGATTAAAACCACAAACCATATCAAGACACGCGTAAGTAGTAGTAGAAACTATCAATTGAATCCCTAACACATGGCATCCAGCTTCCCACAAATAGTTATGTAGATATAGATCGATATAATTCAAATATGTATCATGCACAACTAAATCCTTATCGCCTATGATGATATCATCAGATAACATGCGACCTCGTACTTTAACAGACAAGCATAGTCCCTTGCAATATGAGATATGGTAATAAACTAATAAATTTTTCATATGAATGCATGCAAGAAACGATTATTTAATCCGATGAAAATATTAGATGGACTAGTGAGTTCAAACAACCTAACTAACCACTTATAAATTTCATAGTTGACCTTATATTCAAGTGTACCAAAAATGTATGACACATGCAAATCATCAAGTATATCATCTAGGTGAGGCGTAGTTGTGAGGTTAAAATTATACGCTCCAAGTGAAAACTTATCCTTACAAGCTAAACCATCATCTAACCTATGTATGAGATAGAAAGACCTTACCATTGGTGATTCATTGCACCCACTCCATGTCTCTTCCTTCCTAGGCATTGGTAACAATGGCACACTACATGGACTCATGTTCTCCTTCATACCCCATATGACATTCAATTCCTAGCATATAAACTCCCTCCATTTCTCTTGGAACTCCTTTGCATCCTTAGGGAACTCATATTCAACCTCCTGTAATGAGGAATTAACAAATTTGGGACGGGGTTTGTTAGTTCAACCACAACTTGATATTCATCGTCCGAACTGGGTAGAATCCCAATAGGAATGCTCATGTGGACCAGATCTTCAAAACCCTGCAGCACAGATATAGCCAAAATAGGGAGGGATGTGTGGGTTTCCTCAAAGTTGAGGGGTGATCCCTTGTTTACCAACAACATTTATCTTGTGCCAACTATAGCCTTTTTACATTCACTCCTCCTTGCAAAAGGACTCACTTTCGGCTTTTCTCTTCCCTCAACTGGCTCTTTTTCTCTCATCTATTGTGGTATCTCCCTCCTTTTCCCCGGCTCAGCCACCTCGCCATTTTCTCTCTTACTCACTAGCTCACTATTTTCTTTCTTCTCACGTGGCCTTTCTCTCTTCTCCTCACTCTCGGCCACCTCACCATTTTCTCTCTTTTTTACAGACTCTCTTGACCTTCTCTCTTCCTCATTTCTCAATTTAATTTGGTCTTCATAAACTTGTTCCGGTGTTAATGGAGCAATAATAATAGACCTTCCCTCCTTGACAAAGCTATACCAGTTTCAATACCCATCATGCGTAACTTTTCTATCATATTGTCATGGCCTGCCCAACAGAATATGGCCCATATGCATAGGCACCACATCACATACAACCTTGTCACTATAGCTCCCAATGATCTTCTTCCTCCGTTACCTAGCTCTCCATCATGAGAAATGCCTTTTCACTATATTTGATTGACTTATGGTGCAATCTAAACCCTTGAAACGCTTCGATGATTTACAAATAAAGAACACCGATCCTTATGCAATATAGAGCTTACAGAACCTCAATATAACCCACAAATGAAAAGGAAATTGACTTTACAATTTGAAACTTCTCTCTTAATAAATGATTAGATCAAATTAAGTACAAGGAGAGAAATAGGCTAAGACTTCAATGAATAGCAATGAATGGAGCTCAAGTGTTAGGTAAGAAATACTTTGATGAGAAAAATGATTTTCAAAAGTTGATTCAATTAATTTTTTTTCAAAGTAAATGATTTGATAAAGATAAATAAGATGTGTAATCAACATAATTTAGCTTGAGAATGTCTCACTTTGATGCTCTCAAAATTATTGTATAGAATATCAGTCAAAGCGCCAAAAATCCTGACTAACCGAACGACCAAATTAACTGTTGCGTGTCATAATTCAGAACGGTTAAAAAAACTGATTGTTTGACAAACCGGACGTCCGTATTGCTCAACCGGATATCTGCTTGGGCAGAATTTTTCCAAAATTTTCTTTTTTGATTGTTTTGAAAAATGTAAACTTTTAAAGTACGTTTTCATTTTATTTTTCAAGGTAAGTGACATTGTAAAAAGTTTAAATATCAAGTTGAAATTCTTACCTTTTGAAAAATAATTTTTATGCAAGCGTTTTTATGAAATAATTTTTCTTTTGTATAAAAATTCATTATTTGAGCTTTTAACAATTCATTGTTAAGGATTAAAGTATTTTACCTTTATATATGAATTCGAAACATCTAAGTCTAATATCTTTAATGTTTGATCATTGAAGTTCTTTATCTTCGAGCGATTTGACGTGAATGCTCTACTTCCATCTTGATTTTTATTGATCGTCCAATGCGAGTCTTTTGGTGGTGATCTTTTTGTCTCCAATTGATCAACTTTGCAATAATAGCTATAAAGACTTATTCAATTGTTAGAGATTAAAACAATTTGTTTGTTATAATCTAAACACGAAGTCAACCATAGGTCAACACATCAAACACCCCCAAATTTAATACATTGCTAGTCCTCGGGCAAACACAATACAACAAGATAAGACTAGTGTAACACACAACAAAACTAGCAAAAGAACTCACCTAAACAAGTTTAGGTAGATAGCTTACTTTATGGCTCAGGATTCAAAACATGATATTAAATTCATGAATTATTTCAAAGTTGTAATGTAAAAACTAAATTCTCACCTATTCAATGCAAAATAGGTTTGTATGAGAGGAATTGAATGCAATGATGTACATTTACAAGTTGGATTAATTCTCGACCTTAAAAGTCAAATTTATTCTTTCTTTGCTCATGGGATTCACACACCCGAAACTTTTTTTCTTTTATTCTCTTTCCAAGGGTTTATTCTAAAGTTTAGTCCAATTATCAATTTCTTACACCACTCAAATTTGGTTCAGTCTAACCGATAATGTAACACTTTATGCATGTAATGGTTTTCTCAAATAATGAATTCTTTGGCAATCAAGTTATACCAAGTGATTCAAACCCACTAGTTATCTAAGTCCCATAATTATTTCACATTTGTGAAATTGTTTGCTTATTTTGATATTTTTAGCTCAAGATCAATTTCATCCTTCTCTCTTTTTCACCCCTATAACAAGTTTTTAGTCGGTAACTCCCTATCTTTAAAGGTCAAAGGGTATCGAATTTCGAGATACCCCAACGGACTTACTAACATGAGTAAAAAAAAATGCAGACGTGGGACATAGAGTTAACAAGTGCAATGCTCTTTTTCTTTACAAGAAAAGAAAAATTACAAAGATCACTAGCATACAATTATCACCTAGTTCATACTTGAAAAGTAAAGACACTCCAGACCAATATGTTTTTCAACATGCACGGAATCACCACAAGTCTAAATCATATCTTGCACTGGCTCGAACACCCCAAATAATGCTGTATAAGGTTAAGGATGTAGTGAACAATAGATATTGGGATTGGATTGAGCATCTAAGTTCTTTATTTTAAATAATGTAAATCAACCTATTCATGTACAACGTTACAATCAATTCACATGCAAAAGTATGTTTCACATGAATAAGCAAAAACTTAACCCAAAATATACAATTTATTCATAATTTATAAACTAATACATATTCTTAAGTATATACATCATGACCTACAATGCTATTTAACTCACGCAAACATGCCAAACAGTATATTTTTTTAAAACTCACAAACACACAAAAATAAAAAATACCCTAAATAAAAACAACTAAGTAATTAGATAATTAGTATTTCACTCCCCAAACTTAAACTAAACATTATCTATAAGTGTATTTTCTACACTTATTCGAGGCCTTAAATTATAGCATTTTAATGTTCTTTTGACAAAATATGGCATAATTTGTGTTATGTTGCGTTTAATAGGTAAAACTCGATGATTGCATGCAGGGGTGGAGCCAGCCAGTCGAAGTAGGGGTCCTAGAGTTGAAGGGGTGAGGGCCCACGTGAGTTCAGTGTAGCGCCCCTGAAAATTTCTTTTTGAAATGTTATTTGTTAAAATGAGGGAAGTTGGTATTTTGTGATGGAGAAAGCAAACAAAGGAACATAAATTAATGTACATTAGTTGAAGATTTAAAAGATGGTAATACCTTTATGGAGATATGTCGGTAATCAGACAATTATTTTCTGGGTGCTTACAATTCTATTGGTTTAAACTTCAAAATTAGAAGTTAAGACTTAGGTATATATGCATAATGCATTTTAATTTTTATAGTTGAAAATCCAGAATTCTAGTATTCCCATTCAGTTAATATCTGTAAGCGAGTTTAAAGTATTGTCCTCCCATGCAATAAAAGGTCTCTCACACAGACACTCCAATACTTAGAGAACCTGAAATCTCAGTACTCCAAGAAAAATGCACATTATGAAATTCATGAAAGGATTTTTCAAATACTTAGAATATCTACTTTATCCCCTTCAAAAAATTATTAAAAAAATAAAAAGAAATTTCAAAAAAATCTGGGGGGCGGGAGGGGTTTCTCCGTCCCTGATTGCATGAAGAATTGGAAGAAAGACAGAAAATGAAGAAAAATAGAAAAAGCTAAAGTTCCGGAAGACTAAAATGCAGCAAATTAATTGTTGAGTTTGGCTATAAAACGAAGGTCGAAGTTGCTAAGGATTCAATTGGGTGCAATTGGAAGCTAAGGAAACGAGATTACAAGCAAAAAGGACGAAAGTGTATTGAAGAAAAAGTTCAAGGACTAAACGGCAGAAAAGGGCTTGAACCATGTGGCCACATGGTTCAATACACCATACGATTGCACCCTACTAGTTAGAACCAATAGGTCTGAAACTAGACCTATTGATGCGATCACAAGAGAACTAAGCATGTGGCCACATGGTGGTTTTCCGTAGCAAGAAATTTTATTTCCTTATTCCAATAAAACTCTACATGGAAACAATATTTTGGCATCCTATGTATACCTAAACACATCAAGAACATCCCAAACCTCCTATAGACCTAAAATTAACCATATTATAACTAATTTGGATGTGAAGAACAAGGCTATTCACCAGCATCAAGGCGGATTATTAGTCACAAAATGCATGTTCAAGTAAATCATTTATCATGTTGTAGTAAATAATTTCCCCTATATTTTTCATAATTTTTTAAAACTTTTATTATTAAAAAAAATCAAAATACCTAAAAAGTAAAATCAAACAAAAAAAAAATGCATGCAATAATGAATTAATCGATTAAAAAGTATAAGTACGCATCAAAAGTACTTAATCAATTAGGTATACAAGCGTTCTTACTTTTAAGAGCATCGTGATCAATTTCCATTTTTTTTTAGATAACTCTTTTTCACCTAAACCTAACTATTGGAAGACTTACCCCGAGTCAACTCTGTCATAAACTTGGTTAAATGACTCACTTGATTGGTAAGGAAGTCATTCGGCTATCAAAATCATGATTTCTAACCCTATTGAAATGTTGATTTCTATTTCTATTTGGGAATTTATGACACCAAGGCCTTATATGTCCTAACTCACCACAATTGAAACAAGTAAGGAGTAACATAGGTCCAAATTTTTGTGGTCACTGATATCTATTTCTAGGTTGGTAGGTCATACGCTATCTAGTAGCCTTTTGTCATATGATACCCTTGTTCTTAAGTTCAAGATTAGGAACATACGTAGGCTGATTGGTGGTATGGATAAAAATGGTTTTGGAAGTACTAACCCTATTATGATCGGTCTGATTATATCCTAGACCTCCTTTGTTCCCAATCGGCTTGTTCAACCCCCAAAAGACTGTCCAATTTTTGAGATCTATTAGAGAGAGCAAGAAGTTGAAACTTGGAATGTTCAAGTTCGCTCAAAAGGTTCTTAACCTGTAATTCTAATTTCTCATTCTCAATGGCCAGCTCACTAACTCTCCTAAAGGACTTCTCAAGTTCACTTGTAAGATCTTTAATCTTAGACTCTAAGGATCGATTTACAGTTTCTAATTTGTTGAGGCATAAGGTAGACTCCTGAAGGTTAACTACAAGTTTCTCTCTAGTTAGTTCAAGTTCATTGACCTTTTTAAGCACAACTTTATTCACCTTCTTAATCTCTCTTTTTTTAAATAATTTTTGATAAGTCTCACGAATCTCATCCTCGTCTTCAGAATCTTCCTTAGATTGCTCACCACTATCTATTTCCTCAACCTTCTCACTGTCCTTATCAGATTCACTTTTAATCATAGCAGTGAAGGCCATATACTTTCCACTCTCCTTATGTGTAGATATCTCATTTCAAGTATTCGAGCTAGACTCGTCACCAGTAAGAGCTGCATTCACAGATTTACCATGAATTCTATTTCCATTAGGGCACTTACTTCTATAGTAGCCAAAACCTCGACACTTATGACATCTCACAGATTTAGAAATCTTTATAGACTCACTGGAATCACCTCTGTGTCTCTCTTTAGTCTTCTTCTTATTTCTAAAATTTTTCTTGGAAATTCTTAACAAAGTAGGCTATTTTCTCATCATTAAGTGATTTCCAATCAGATGAATCATATTTCCAATCAGATGAATCATACTCTTATTTCCCAACAGTGTTCAAAGCTATAGACTTATTCTTCTTAGGTCGAGATATCATAAGTTTATAAGTTCGGGAAGATCCAACCAATTATTTAATCTTAACAGCATCTAGATCCTTGCTCTCCTCGATAACCGTAACTTTAGGCCTAAATCTCTCGGGTAAGGATCTCAAGATTTTCTGACAATCTTAGACTCGGGAATTCTTTCACCAAGGTTAAAACTAGAATTAACTATGTCATTCAAGCTCACATATAGGTCATAGAAGTTCTCATCATCCTTCATCCTAATTTCTTCAAACCTAATGGTCAACATTTGTAACTTAGAATTATTAACAGTCTATTCCCTCATGTGTGGTCAGTAAAATATCCAAAACCATTTTTGTAACCTCACACATAGACACATGCCTAAATTCTTCAGGTGATACGGCCAAATAGTTTACACTTATCTAAATCTTTCTAAGACCAAGTTGATATATTAGTAGAGGTCACTGCACTTGCAACTATGGTAGATGATGTGGTCCAACCATTCACTACGCTCAACCAAATAAGTTCATCCATTAGTTTCAAGAAATCAATCATCCCAACTTTCCAATAAGCATAGTTACTACCATCAAATTATGACGGGATAGACAATGAACTACTCATGTAGAAAATTAGGGTTAGGAATCATATTTGAGCTTTGATACCACTTGAAAATTACTAGCTCAACCCTAAAATCACGTAACAGGTGAATAACGCGGAATTAAATTTATCAACTGAAAGCAAAAAAGTCACTTTTTAATTGTTTTAGATATTTAGTCAATCAAGTCAAATTATTCTACGTTGAATTGTCGCAATAAATAATTAAAACAGTAAATAACACAATATTTGATAACGGAGAAAACCCTTAGGTGTGTAAAAATCCTGGGACCAAACCAGTAGTTTCCACTATTAACAATAAGACATTACAGTATGATCCAACTTAGAAAACCCACTAGACTCATTGATCTAATTCTTGAAATCTCTAAGATCCGCTAGAACGTGCTTCACTCACACTTGCTCTCGATCTTCTGAAAATATCTATCTCATGTAGAACACCAAGAGCGCTGCGTTCATGCACTCTTCTTATGCTTCTGGTCCAACTTTCCTCAATTTTCAACAATCTGTGAAAGCTATTGAGAAAGTACATTATTTTGATATCTAGGAAGTTGGTGTTTTGGATTATATGAATTAGATGTTTTTCCAAACTTGTGTTTGATTGATATCAAGAATCAAAAGGTTAATCTAGATTTCTGGATGTGTTCTTGGATCTTGGAATGGAGTTATGAAAATGTAAAACAATAATCAACCACCCCAAAAACGTATGGGCATTGAGTATTTATAATAGGAGGTGCTTAGGTAGTATATGATAGATAAAACTCTAGAAAAATGCAAACTAAGATTTCTCGAACAACACCATCGTTCGAGCGCCAAGCTAGCGAGAGACTAAAAAACCTAAAAAGTGACAATATAACTAAAAACCTAACCCTTTATTTATTCCGTCATGAATATCATCAGTTTTACATGGAAAAAAGACTAAAAAATGTGCATAACATATAGGTGATGAGACAATATGGAGTGGCGAACTAGTTAATATTATCTTGGGAGGAGGATGGGGCAAGATACTGTTTACAAATGAGAATAATGCATTAATGGTAATAGGTTTCAGAAAGCTAGTGTTGTTCACAGGACGGGAACGGGTTACACTTCCGATTCAAGGTAGTAAAGATTCATTTCATGTGGAAAAATATGTGGAAAGCCTATTCTTGCTTAAACAAAAAGTTGATGTTGTTGTGGGGAACGATGGTGTTGATGATACTGCCAGTCGTGAAGGAGGAGAAGCAGAAGTCAAGCAGCATAATGATAGGCCACCAATCAAGTTCGCTTACTCTAGAAGGTCCAGGAAGAATTGAAAAGCAGTTATAGTAGCAAATTCAGTTAGATTGGCAGCTGAGGCAGGCAATTTTGTTACTGAAATACTTATAAATAGAGAAGAGATAGATTGGAGTAGGCTGGTAAAAACAGAATTAGTAGAGTATGGAATAAGAGAGTATAGCCCTCTCAAAAGGCTATTTTGTAAGTTTCATTCACTGCTTTGTTCCTCGTGCATAACATCAATACATTACTGTTCTTTAATTCTTATACAAAACCTATCATTTTACAGTTCATCCCTAACATATCCATAGATTGAGGTAGCAAAATTGTAGGTGACATTATTTAACATGCTGGGAGAAAAATGACGAGATGCTTTTAACGTGTTTGGTTTTTAATAGCCATCTTAAATTGTAGTTAATCCCACGTTTTCAAATATTTTTTTTCTAATTAATATTGTCAAGTTATGACTAAGATGCTAGTTTATCAGAATTTCTTTATGTTCAACGTTAAACTTGTATGACTCAAATTTTATTTGGTGCCACTTTTTTTCCGTATATGTTTTGTGGGATATGCAACTTGTTCTCTCTGCTAGCCAAGTTTGGTACTAGGTTATCTGCTCAATTGGTACCAGGGACGAAATAAAAATTCATGAAGGGTAAGATATGTCAATGTCTCCCAGAGTGGACAGTACCTAAGCAAAAGGTCGGACACGGGGCTTGGGTCATTACATTATCACTTCTGTACTTGACTAACCTGATAACTTAATTTTGTAAAAGGCCTTCGGTTAACGAAGGAATACTCTCCGCAGTTTTAACAAATCGTGATGTGATCCAAGAAAGGAAATATACTTACAAAGATTCGGCTCAACTTGAAGAGAAACCAAGACAAGATTAGGCAACAAACTTACCAAGATCCAGCTCAACTTAAAGAGAAATAAAAGACAAGATCAAGAGTTACGGAGGATCAAGGAGGCCATGGAATGAGTTGTCCAAGATGCGGAGGCCGAGAGATCGAGTACAACAAGCCAAATAACAACTTACATGTTGGACATGAAGACGAAATCAAGTTAGGTCCGTTGGAATCAAGATTTGGAAGATATATGAAAACAACGAATAGCGGGATGAAAACGTTCATAACTTTTAGCTCAGGTGTCGGATTTCCGTCCATGAGTTCAATTCGGAAATGGCACGAAATTCTGCATAAGGGAAAAAAAAAGGATTCAAAATTAAAGCTATGCATCCACATAGCTTAAAAGGGATGTGGTCGCATATCGTATTACTGAACCAAACTTGAGGATGAACGTTTGTTCTATGCGACCGCATGTGTTCATACTATGCGACCGTGTAGACCAATTTGGACGCAAATTTTTCCAAATTTCATGTAATCTTCTATTATGTTGAAATTCTATTCTTGGTATCTCCTGTAATCTTGTAGACTTAATTTCGGTTTACATGGGTTCCATATAAATAGGACCTATTATTTCATTGTTAAAACATAACATTATTATTGAGACTATTGAGAGGCAATTTTCTTTCGAATTCTTATTCTTCGTTGGACAAATCATGAATTATCAAGATTCTTATTATGACGTTCAAATCAATCGGGTGAGATTCTCAAATATTCAATCAAAAGGGTCAATATATCATTAGCAGATCATTGGTTATTTTGATTCGTTATTTTCGAATCAAATACAAAACTTTGATTACTTGGCCTTCTTGGGTTCGATTTCAATCTAATCGTGGAATTCATAATTCTGCGCTACGTGGGTTCACATCAGTTGGTATCAGAGCTTTGGCTCCAAAAATCAAGGTTATATCCTTTCCTTTTTTTTTTTTCGTTTGAGTCTTTATTTCTTTTTTCTTGCATTCTTCTATTTAAGTCTTTTGATCCGTAATTTTTTTGGTCAAAAATTCAGAAGTTGTTCTTGTTCTCATTCCAAATCAATTTCCGTTTTCTTTGCCAATGTCAAGTTGAATTTCGAGTAAAAAAATCGAAAAAAAAAATCGAAAAATTCAAAAAATTTAGAAAACTTTGTGAACGGCAAAGTTCAAAAAAAAAGTATATTTGTTATTATTTATCTCGAGAATTTTCGGCCAATTACGTTATCTATTGTGTCAAATTCAAGAATCACTTTCTTGAATTGAAATTTCATTCCAATCATCAATTTCAAATCTTTTTCTTGCTTGAGTCTTCAAAATTTCCAAAATCTCACTCAAAATCCCGATTTGAATTCTATAAGAATAATTCCTGGTTAAGTTCAGATTTTTCTATTGAAGCACTTGGGCGAAAGCATTGAGTGGAAAAAGGTAGAGTGGTGAGATCAATATAGGACAAAATTCGAATTGAGTGATACACGAGCGTACATTTGTGAGGCACAAATAAATTTTAGATTTAGGATGTCGACAAGGACGAATAAACACCAAGCTGGGACAACAACCAAACCAACATGTCGGATGAGATGATACGTAGGTTTGAACGATTATTTGAAGATGTACGGGGATAGATTGGATAGACAAAACACAGAGCTTGCCAACTTGCGTAAGGGAGTTTCAAATATACGGAGACAGGGTAGGCGGGAGCCAGGATGGAGGTGCATGAAAAATATGATTATGGGAGAAATGTGGATGGGGATGCAGTAATCAAGGTTGAAATGGGTAGGTGAGAAATAAAGGAGCTAGGCTTGAACGAAGTGGTAGAAACTTGGTTGGAGATTAGGTAGATGGGAATATGGGCAACATAAAAATGTCTTTTCTACCATTCAAATGAAAGAGTGATCCAGAGACTTACTTGGAGTGGGAGAAAAAGGTTGAATTGATCTCTGACTACCACAACTGTTTAGAGGAGAAGAAAGTGAAGATAGCAGTCCTTAAATTCACCGACTATGCAATCACTTGGTAGAATCAAGTGGTGGCAACGAGGAGGAGAAATAGGAAACGATCGATCAATACATGGGATGACTTGAAAGCTATCATACGGAAGAGATTTGTTCCAAATCACTACTATCGAGAGCTTCATCAAAAATTACAAAGACTCTACCAAGGATCGAAAAGTATGGAGGACTAACACAAGAACATGGAGTTGTTGATGATTAAGGCGGATGTGGAGGATGATTGGGAGGCCACCATGGCCAGATTTCTAAACGAGTTGAATTGGGACATAGTTAATGTAGTGGAACTGCAATACTATGTGGAGTTAGAAGACATGCTACACATAGCTATAAAGGTAGAGAGGTAATTGAAGAGGAAGTGGATAGCAAGGTACTGATCGGGTGCTTCATATTCTAACTCATCCTTGAAATTGAAGTGGGACATCAACAAAGTAGATGTGGCTGTTTTTAGGGAAAAAAATGAATTGCCAAAGGAAAAGGAAGAAAATACTAGCAAGAAAATGGAATCTCAGCCATCAAGGAATCAAGACATCAAATGCTTTAGGTGTTTGGGGTCGGGGCACATCGCTTCCCAATGTCCAAACAAAAGAGCGATGATTTTGCAGTATAATGAAAATGTGGTGAGTGAAAGTGAGAGTGA
>CAIGRS010284163.1:0-10263 GCA_903798395.1 Fraxinus floribunda
GCTACATACACCAATCTCTTTCGAGATGTGGACCCTGCCAAGTGGAAAGCATTTGAGACAAAGTGGAGAAGAATTATGCATGGGTGAATATTTTATGATTTAGTAAAGTACGCTACACTAACTCAAATGACGATACCAAACGCTTATAAGTGGTTTCATGACCTCACAACTTCGAAAGCTTGGTGTTATTTATTATGTATACATACTTTTTTGTTTATTAAATGAAATAACTCTCTCTCTCTTTTTATTGGTGTTCCTGCTATAGTACATCAACTTGGCTACGGACCTATTGCACGATCGGGCTCAAAGATATCTGAGATCATTTGACATTCCTAACCAAGTCATATTAAGTACTGAGTTACGACATTTCGTTACTATTGAGTATCGTCACTCCAACTTATGGGTCGAGTGGGTCAGAGCCAAGTGTCGGGGAAAAGTCATGGAAGGGTTGTACGCATATGTTCAGTGATCGCGAATCATCATTGTTTTGTAGCGGAGATTGTTTTTGTTGATTCCACTATATATGTTTAAGACTTCAATCATACCTTTCGGCATAGGGTCAGCTTGAACTTAATCTGGAGTTGGTTGCTGTGATCGTTTCTTTAATGACTAGACAAACGAGGGTGATTGTGACGATAGACTAGCCATTGTGCGGGAAACGATGATAGTCAAAATCGTAAATATTTATAATTTTTTTAATTCGAAAACTTAACTTTTAGCTACACGGTACCGAAGTTAACATTATTATTTAATTACACGAGTGATTGTGACATGTTCGCAATAAAGTATATTGAATTTTTCAGTATAGCACATAAGGTTGATGTAATCAACCAATCCTCGATACAAAATTGGAGGAATAAGTTAGCGTGTGATTTGTATGAATTCAATTATAATCAGTAAATATTGTTTATTTAATTGTGAAATAATTGTAAATATTGTATATTTAATTATGAAATAATTGTAAATATTGTAAAAAAATGTAAATATTGATCATTTAACAACGATACCATTACACATCCTTCTAATTGTCATTTAGAAAAATCTGACTTGTACAAAATGGATGAGTACTCCATATTGACCTGCCGTACCTATGTGGTTGAAGAAACTCTTCAATAAATGGTATTCTAGATGTACGTGGACGTCTAGGATCACGGGTTCAACTTTGTGTTGTAACAAACTATTAAATGAGAGATTATGGTTGGAAACTTTCCACTCGACTTTATTCGGTAGAGGAAATACATTCTCAGCATACGCTGCTCTCCAATAATCAACTTGTAATAAGGAGAGGATAAGGTTCTCACTATGAAGCCCCCAATACATTGCTACCGTTGACTACAAGTGTAGTGTTATTAGTTAAGTCCACCATGCTTTCCATATTACGTGCACATTTTACATGTTTTCCATATTACGTGCACATTTTACGGAGAAGTGCAACTCATTCAATGGTTCCACATTCAACTTTCTCACAACATCTGCAGTCTTGAAGAGTTTATTCTCATGAACTGGGGCTAGCACTCTCGTGCAACTCTATAATTTCGCATATCGGTTGTGAAACCACTACTGCAGCTTGTTACGAATGTTCTCAATCATTGCGAAGATTGATAACTCTCGATCCTTTTTGAATAATGTATTGAGAGACTCACATTATTTGACATCATCATGTTGTATCGACGTTGGGAAATTGTGATCACGCCCAATGTTCAATCCCTATTTTTGTTAAATACTCTCAAGTCGAGAATGATTTACTTCATATTTCAATCATAAACTTATTACACTCTTCAACATTGTAAGCTTACTCCACTCTCCTGAACAATGAAACGATATTGTTGCCCCGATACCTAGTTTTCAGGTTGCCTTGTATAGATACATGCAATACCCTTGATGTGCCTCGCGAAAAACTTCAGCGATATCATTTATTATAGATGGTCATTGATTATGCCCAAAGAATAACGTTGTGTTTGTAGTACGGGTGTCGATTTCACAAGGAGATGAAAAATTGCTCAAAGATCAAAAGGTGAATGTTCTCTTGAAATGTGTAATAGAATTTCATGTTTTAGTGAAGTTTAAATCAAAGTTTGAAATAAGAAAATTAAAATCAATGTTTGGAATAGTGAAGCGCTGAAATTTCCTCAATTGGATTGGGTCATTAAACATCAATTATTCATTCTTTTTTACTCAATTAGAGGTTTTCATCCCAACTCTCTAATCGGAAGATATATCGTTGAAAATTAATTTATTTCAATTGTAATCCTAAAATCTAGATTTCCTAGAACACATTATCACGTTTTCCATTGGAATGAGATTAAGAAACGACCATATACATCAAGCATAAGGCATTAAACACACCAATAATATAAATTTGAGATTAAAATTCAACAAATTCTTCAATTATTCAAGATAAAGAGCGAGACTAGGTCTATGAAGAATTTAATAAAAGTTAAATCAATCTCAAACAAATTCATGTAGAAAAAGTCTAAATCCTAGAATTGTTCAACAAGGAAAGATCAAATTACATGAATAGAGAGTGTGAAATCTCCAAATCCAATGAGTTCCTTCCTAGCTTCACTAAGAATTTTAGTTCTTCATGGAAATCTTGAGCAAAAACTAGAGGAAAATATGCACGGAGGCGTCCTCCTTTGTTATGGTACGTTCTAGGGTTGAAATATCGTGAAAGAAGTTGGTTTCTACAAGAAATTGACGTAAATTAGGAAACTAAGATTCGCGTCACAAATTACTACTATGCCACCGCATAGTGATAGGTGTTGCAGATGTATAGAAGTCTTGAACTGGGTGCTGGATTTCTCTGAAGGGGCACATGCGACCGCATAGGGGATTAGGCTATGCGACCGCATAACTTATCCCACTTTCACAATTGTTATGGTTTGGTCCTCAAACTTCATTCTTGTGACTTCTTTCTCCACTTCTTCTTATTCCTATGCTTTATTCCTTAGTCCATCATCTTCATATCTTCATTTTGCCTTTCGAGTCATCTTTTGAATATTTGTAATATGGTCCCTGAACTTTTCATTTCCTTCAATTTGGTCATTTTTCCACTTGTTTCTCCTTCTTTCCGCTACATTCATCACGTTGTCATGCAGAACGTAAATTACATAGAATTAAGCTATATTCCAACATATTAATCAACAATTTTCCATGTTTAAATTTTCCATGTTTTGACAGTAAAATAAGTATGTAAAAACACACTTATCAAACTCCCTCAAACTTGAACTATTGTTTGTCCTCAAACAAAACTGTAACTTAACTCTACAAAAAACATAGTTTGTCAACATGTCGTGTCTCAGGATTGGAATTCAATAATCAAACAAATGAACAATTACAACAGTGCAAAAATTAAATCAATCTCCACCAATTTTTTTTTTTTTTTTTTGGCAAGAAAGATGAAAATTTGATTAGAAAGAGCTCACATGTGGTGGAGGAAAACCAAGATTACAAAGAAAAAATCCAACTCAAAACACTTCAACGTCTAAGATAAGGTAGTTCCCAACTATCCGTGTACAAAACTCCTCGAAGTAGAGTCAGAACCTTATCGCCAAAAAATATGTTAATAGACGAACCACCGCATCCAGTTTTTGCAAGAAAATATGCTGCCATATTAGCCTCTCGGAACACAAGTTGCACCTGGACGTTTAGAAGATGGATCAACTACACAATTTCATCCCAAAATTCCGTGAGCCACTATAAAGTGTAGGCGCCTCTCGTTATCCATTATACCACGATTTTTGAATCGGTTTCAATACTTATATTCCATAATCTTAGATCTCTATACATGTGAAGTCCATCAAGGAGTGCACGCGTTTCAGCCACCATGTTAGTGCAAAAACCATAATGGCGAGAAAAACCAGCCAAGCATACTCCCTTCCTGTCCCGTAAAATATCCCCACCGCCGGTTGGACTTGGATTACCTTTAGAGATGCCATCAATATTTAGTTTAAGCTACTCGCCCTTTGGTTTTTTCCAACTGATCAGTTGCACCTTTATTAATATCGTTAATAGGGAAATTTAAAAAGTACAAGCAAAAGACATCACGTTCTGAAATATTTCTAGTTTTAGACACCAGACCAACAATCTAAGAAAGCCACGATTTAGTCTGGCACACAACTTTCTGCCATGACACGGGATGACCTTCCATTCGAGCTTCACATCTGGTTTTCCATACTTGCCATGTGATAATAATTGATGTAAAGCCGCGAAGAAAGGATAATGACGTGTGTGTGTGTGTGTGTGAAAACTCATGTCAACATATTAAGATCATGATTGGCTCAACACCTGACCCATAGTAGATACCCATAGTAGTCAAATATATCATTACTTCGCTCAAGAGATACACACAACCCAAACTCATGCTTTTTACTCAATTTTCCATGGGTACATCCTAAGTTGAACTTATTCAATTCTATTCTTTACACTTTCTTAGCTTGGATAAATCTTAATATTACAAGTTCACACTTCAATAAGTCGAGATTTCTCTATATTTTCTTATTGCTTCAACTCTTAAAACTAAACTAAAGGTATGTTTGAGCCACATTATTTTGAAAGAATGTATTCTGAAATAGTAGATTGATGGAGAATGTGTAGTTGAAAAAGAAGGAAAAATTATTGGTGTGATGAAAAATATTATTTTATTGAAGAATGTGTGGTTGAAAATGAGAAGAAGAATGAAAATGAAAATTTTAATGTGTACCGAACATGAGCTCATTTTGTTTTTCATTTAAAATTATTGGTGTGATGAAAAATATTATTTTATTGAAAAATGTGTGGTTGAAAATGAGTAGAAGAATAAAAATGAAAATTTTAATGTGTGCCAAACATGGGCTAAATTACTTGCTTCTCATTGAAGGTGTAGTTTTATCAACCAAATGTCTAGGGCTCAATGTATTTGTGTATTTTTCTCTTCAATATTCATGTTTCTTTTCATTTGCTTTTTATATAACCCATGTAGCGAGCTTAGGCCTTTAACTCCCAAATCAGATGATCATAGGGCACCAGATTTTAAACCACCCTTACAGGCTTAATCACCCGAGTTATACAAGCTCGAAAAGATACTTTTATTCACTCAAAGATTAGTGCAATGTCCATTTTCTTTTAGACATTTAGTTTCTAAAACTAACCTATAACTTAAAACTTTCATCTCATCTTTGTCTCATTGGTTTTAGACAATTCACAAGATAATTTTCATATACGGAACCCCTACCCATCTCAATGCTCTCTTGTAACAGTTCAATCATCTCCAAACTACCGTATAGTTGGATAATAGATCAATACTATAGAGGTTATTCGGTTTTACTTACTATGTTCAACTTTTTCTAAATACTAAACCACATCACTAACTCAATATGCCAAACATGAGTAACGTGCATAGAAAATGTCAAGTTTCACATAAACAGGATTTGACTAATCTAATACTACATTGTTTTCATTATTTACAGTTGATACATATTCCAATAGTCACATCATAGTCGGCATAATTATCAAACCCACACAAGTAGACAAAACTAAAGCTATAATCTAATGCTAGAAAATAAATGAATAAAAACTGCAAATTTTATTTTTTTATTTTTTGAAAGATTCCATGATGACTTATGCAATTTACAACAAACTATACAACTCTCCTCCAACCAAATTGGACATTGTCCTCAATGTCTAAGCATGCCTACCAAAGGGAAAATGAAGAGTATCACCTAAATACTGAAGTAAATCAACATAGGCTCGGAATGATTGTTAACTTGAAAAGTACTCAATTGAAAAAGAAATGAAGCAAGAAATGAAAAGAAACTTAAAAAAAAACTGATATACAAAGAAGTGAAAAACATACCCGAGGAATGTCAAGGATGGTAAACGGGGTCTGCAAGAGAAATTTCTTCCACTAGAGGCACTTGTTGTCCATAAACGATCTTAAGACGCTACCCATTCACTTTAAATACCCTACCATCATTAGGATCCTCAATTTCAATGTCCCCATTTTTGGAAACTTGTTTCACCACAAAAGGGCCAGTCCACCTAGATCGAAGTTTTTGAGGATGATAAGCAGTAGAAATTTTATGAATAACCCCATACTTCTTCATGAGTGCTTCGAATGAACAATTGCAAAAGTGTATGCATCTATCACTAATAATAACACGTGGTGTGCCAACTGAGATAAAATATTTTCTTTCAGAAATTTAACAACATTTTTATTGTCATTAGCCCTACAAGCTATGCTTTAGCCCATTTAGACACGTAATCAACTGCCACAATAATGTACAAATAACCAAAAGAGGGTGAAAGAGGTCCCATAAAATCAATTCCTCAACAGTCAAATATTTCAATTACCAAAATGGGATTTAGGGGCATCATGATACACCAGGACAAAGACCTAAATTTTGGTATCTTTCACAAGGTCTACAGTAATCATTAGTGTCCTTAAATAAAGTAGGTCAGTAGAAACCATATTTTAAAATTTTTGCAGTAGTCTTTTTTTATAGAAAAGTGGCCTCCACATGCTTAAGTATGACAAAAAATTTACACACTAAGTATCTCCTCATCAACGTCTCAACGTCTTAAAATATGTTCGAGACAGTATTTAAATAGACATGGATCACCCAATAAAATTACGTACCTCAACCAAGAACTTCCTCTTATCTCGTGCACTCCACTCTTTTGGAATTTCACCTACAGCCAAATAGTTCACAATGTGAATAAACCATGGTAGAGAAGAGACAGAAAATAAATTATCATCTGGAAATTCATCTCTGATTAGCAATGTGGTTGTATTGTCCTCGAAAGTTAGCCTTGATAGATAGTTGGCCACCATACTCTCCACTCCCTTCTTATGTTTAATGGTGATGTCAAATTCCTGCAAAAGTAAGATCCACTATATTAATCGTGCCTTAGCATCCTTCTTTGCAAGAATGTACTTAAGGGTTGCTTGATCTGTAAAGATTGTAATGGGAGAGCCAATCAAATAAGATCTAAACTTATCAAGCGCAAAGACAACAACTAGTAACTCTTTTTTAGCAGTGAAATAGTTCATTTGAGCACTATTAAGAGTTCTACTAGAATAGTAAATCACAAAAGGCATATCTTCTCTGCGTTGCCCAAGAACCGCACCTACCGCGTAATCACTAGCATCACACATGATTTCAAATGAAAGTGTCCAATCAGGTAGTTGCATGATGGGTGTTTAAGTGTGTTTGTCAATCAGTATTTTAAATACATCTTGACATTCGGGAGTTCATTCAAAGCGGTATCTTTATTTAGAAGGTCACACAATGGTCTAGAGATAGATGAAAAGTTTTGTATAAACCTTCTATAGAAACCTGCATGGCCTAAAAATGATCTAACATCTTTTATTGTCTTAGGTACAGGCAATTAAGAGATTAGTTCAATTTTAGACTTGTCAACCTCTATCCCCCTATAAGAAATCACATGCCCTAAGATAATTCCCGAAGGTACCTTAAAATGACACTTTTCCTCAATTTAAAACTAACCCTTTTTCCTTACATCATGTCAAAATCCTGTTCAAATTTAATAGGCATACATCAAAAGAAGTTTCAAACTTAGTCAAGTCATCCATGAACACTTTCATGCAATTCTCTACCACGTAACTAAATATATTAGTTAGGCATCTTTGAAATGTAGCGGGGCATTACAAAGTCCGAATGGCATCCTACGAAATGCATAAGTGCCAAAGGGGCAAGTAAATGTGGTCTTTTCGTGGCCTTCTAATGCAATTTCAATTTGATAGTAACCATCAAGAAAATAGTAAAAAGGATGGTTAGCCACACGCTCCAAAATTTGATCTAGAAAGGGAGGGATAAGTGATCTGCAAGTAAATGTGGTCTTTTTCTGGTCCTCTAATGCAATTTCAATTTGATAGTAACCAGAGTAGTCATCAAGAAAATAGTAAAAAGGATGACCAGCCACACACTCCAGAATTTGATCTAGAAAGGGGAGGAGAAATTGATCTTTGTGGGTGGCAACATTTAGTTTCCTATAATTTATGCACATGCACCAACCAGCCACAGTTTTTGTGGAGACCATTTCACCTAATTCAATTTTCACTACCGTGACTTCTGACTTTTTAGGAAGTACCTGTGTAGGACTAACCCATTTACTATCTGCGATAAGGTAAATGATACGTACATCTAACAATTTAAGCACCTCATTTTTCACTACATCTTTCATTGTGGGGTTTAGCCTATGTTGTGGGTCTCTCATAGGATAAGTACCTTCTTCTAGATGAATCCTATGTGAGTAAATTAAAGGGCTAATATATTTTATGTTAGCTATGGTCCAGCCTGATGCAGATTGATGCTCATTCAGAATGTTCAAAAGTTGCTTACATTGCCATGCATTCAAGTCCAAAGAAATTATTAAAGGAAATGTATCACATTTTCTAAGAAATTCATATTTTAGTCCTGGAGGCAGAAATTTCAACTCTAGTTTAGGACTCTCAATGCTTGATGGTTTATGTCCAACATTCCTTTCTAGCAACTCTTCAAACTTGGGCTGCCATGGTGATGCTCGATAATCCTGCAATTTTACAAACACAGCACAAATGTTAGTATACTCCTCATCATCAAATCTAGCTAGGGTTTCAGAATTTAAGAGAAAAGAGTTCAGAGGGTCGAAGTCGGTGTTTGCAGGTGTTTGCTCCCGAGTGAGTACATCAATCATGAATGTTTGATGACATTCATCATCCTCCAGTGGCTGCTTTGTAATGTGAAAAATATTGACTTCTAAAGTCGTATTCCCAAAAGGAAGCTTCATTAGACCATTCCTACAATTTATAAGAGCATTAGCTGTAGCAAGAAAAGGTCTACCAAGGATAATAGAGATCTTAGAATCAACATTTTCATCAACCTTTACATCCAAAACCAATAAGTCCATACGATAGTAAGATTTGTCAATTTGAACTAATACATCCTCAACTAACCCCCTAGGCCTAATGGTGGACCTATCAGCTAATTGTAAGACCACAGAAGTTGGTTTTATCTCACCTGAAGCTAACAACAAGTAAATTTCATATGGTTCCCTAAATCAAGAAGAGCTTGTGCAAACTCATGGTCCCCAATGACACAAGACACGGTTGGACAACCAGGGTCCTTATACTTCGGTGGGATCCTTTACTCAATCACCGTACTCACTTGCTCGATCAAGAAAATAATTTTCATGATATGGTCTTTTCTCGTGCACAAATACTTAAGGACTTTAGCATATGTAGGAACCTAAGAGATGCAAAAAAGGTAAATTAATTTTTACTTGCTTTCAGTGTAGGCTTAAGAGCTTGAGGGAAAGACACTCTAACCTGGTTTCCACCACTCTAGTGATTATAGCATTTACTTCCTTAAGATTGTTTTCTTCCAATCCTGAGGTTTGTGCCATGTGTTGTCCCTTAAGAATTTGGTTGAGGCTGAGTTGGAAATTTAACGCGTTCTCCTATAGCTAAGGCATTAGTCAACTTAGACATATGATTTTTCTATCTCTTTATTTTCCTCAACTACCTGAGTGATCATCTCAAACTTCTGATTTTTCTTACCTTGTACCTCTAAAAAAGCATGTAAGGTGTCTTCTAAAGAGTTCCTAGAAGTTTTGGGCTGATATAAAGGTGTATTAAAAGCTCTAGATTGTTGGACAAGTTGCAGGTTTTCAGATTTCCAGCTGAAATTTGGGTGATTTCGCCACCCTAGATTGTAGGTTTTCGAAAACGAAGCATAGGGCTTTTTGTAGGGCCTAAGGCATTACAGTGTTCCTCATAAACCTTCCTTATGTTAGGAAAAGTACTACACTCTTGCACTAGATGATCAGTTCCACCACACACAAAATAGGGTCCTAGAGACTCAACACGGGATACATTATGTGTAGATTTTGATTCCTTAGCACGTAGGGTCTCTAGTTCTCTAGTGAGGGCTTCTACTCTGGCTCTAAGGCTATTCCCCTTCCTAAGATAATAAATACATGTGCTAGTGGGATTTCATGTGGTTCGTGATCTATTGGTACTCTTAATGGCGCTAGGTCCAGTCTAAGTATGAGCTTCTTTGATAGGTCATCTAGATATTTTATAGCCTTATCAAGATCTTTTTGTAAAAATTCACCATTACACATCATCTCTACGAATTGACGCTCTCTAGGTGTTAAGCCCCCCTCATAGCAATAGCTCACGATACTTCAACTCTCATAACCATGGTGAAGGCAAAGGGCTTGTAGTTCTTTATATCTTTCCCAGGCTTAGTATAAGGTTTCGCTATCCTTTTGAGTAAACGA
>CAIGRS010284167.1:0-22156 GCA_903798395.1 Fraxinus floribunda
GGTAGGGATGGCAACGGGGTAGGTAGAGGGAAAAAAAAAGAGAGCGAATTACCTAAAATGAAAAATGATTTTCGTGAAAAAATTGTCAACCAAACAGCAAAAAGTAAAAAATTAAATGAAAAACACATTTTTCATAAATAACAATCAAACGCACACTTAGTTCAAACAAACAGAGCTTAACTGCAAAATATATTCCTTCATATACAATTGAATAGTCAAAGATAAAGACTTTTCTCAACATTTATTTGCACAACCACTCTTAAGCCCCACTTTGGTAGGGAAAAAAAATCCATATTTAAATTTAAATTAAAGTTAATAACTAATTTTAATTATATGTTTAATACAACTCGAAATTTTTTCATCAACAAATTTAATCAACTTCTAGTCCATTAAAATTTTGATTTTAATCCTCATCATACTAGGGCTATAGGGATGGCAACGGGGTAGGTATGGTACGAGTCGACCAATCTCACTCTCGTTCCATCGGGTAGTTTCATTACCTTATCCCATACACATACCCGATTAAAGCTGGACGGGACGGGTTGCGGTGCGGGACTATGTTTCTCATATCCGTCTTGTATCTGCTTCGGAGTAATAATCCCCGCCCTATCCCCACCCCGTGTACCCTGTTAGACGGGTAATCCCCGTCCCATTCGAGGCGAGTCCCCACGAGTATCGAGTTGAGCGGGTTTTATTGCCATCCCAAGGCTAAGGTGAAGAAATATTCCATGAATAACAACAATAGTCTAAACCTTATTATTTATTTCTTTTTTGGTTTCATTTTTTAAAACATGGTGGATATGGTACGGGTAGACCAATCACACCCCCGTTCCGTTGGGTATTTTTATTACCTTATCTCATACCCATCCCCAGTTAAAGCGGGACGGGGTGGTTGCGGTGCAGGGACTATGTTTCTCATATCCGCCCTGTATCCGCTTCGGGGTAATGACCCTTGCCCTATTCCCGCCCCGTGTGCTTGATTAAGTGGGTAATCCCAACCCCATTCGAGGCGATCTCCACGAGTATCGGGTTGAACGGATTTTATTGTCATCCCTAGGCTAAGGTGAGGAAATATTCCATGAATAACAACAATAGTCTAAACCTTATTGTTTAATTCTTTTTTGGTTTCATTTTTTAAAACTCTTTTTTTTTTTTCAAATTCATTTTCATTCACAAATTTGGGACCAAAACTTTTTATCAAATTTTTAACCATAAATAATAAATTCATCAATAAAAAACTTGGAAGCGGCAACATGCATTTACACTTTAGTTCAAACAAACAGAGCTTAAGGATTGACTCCGATGAGTCAATGGTAGCCTAGACAGAGTACTGATTTCTTCAAATAGCACTCCCTGCTTTCCCCAATGGAACACAGACGCCATATCCCAAGAAAAATGGGAAGCCTATTTTCCATGGTTGCCTTTCCTTGTTTTCTCGTTCTCTCTGCATTAATGGCATCATCAGCCCAGCAACAAAGAAAATCCAATATTATCCTTGGCTCTTCTTTAAAACCCAGTACAAATTCGTCATGGTTGTCGCCTTCTGGGCTCTATGCCTTTGGATTCTACGAGCTAAACAATAGGTATGCTGTCGGAATTTTTCTTGCTGGGATTCCAGAAAAGACTGTAGTGTGGACAGCAAACAGGGATGATCCCTTTTTTTCCAGCACTGCCGTTTTGCTATTAGAAAATGATGGAAGGCTCATTTTGCAGCAGGAAGATAAAGATGACATAAATATTGTGAACCCTAGCCAGTCTGTTGCTTCAGCTTCAATGCTTGACAGTGGCAATTTTGTACTGTATGATTCATCTCAGAGGATCGCATGGCAGAGTTTTGATCACCCGACGGACACTCTTTTGCCTGACCAACGTCTCTCGGCTGGAAAAGAGATCTTCTCCAGTGCTTCGAAAATGAACCCTGCCAGAGGAATTTTTCGTCTCAAGATGCAAAATGATGGGAACCTGGTGCAATACCCTGTGGAAACTCCAGACACGGCGCCTTATGCTTACTATGCATCATTCACCGATGGAAGAGGCGATAATGTATCATTGAATCTTGATAATAATGGCAATCTTTATTTGTTCAATGGAAGCTCCGTTATAAGCAATTTAACGACAGGTCTATATCGAACAAGAACTATCTACCTCATGAGAATTGACGTGGATGGTATTTTTCGACTATATTATCGCTCGTTGGATCCTCAAGGTAACTGGACTAAACAATGGTCACCAACAGAAGATAAATGTGCCCCAAAGGGTTTATGTGGGTTGAATGGTTTTTGTATTACGATGGATGAAGATGCAGAGTGTGAATGTCTTCCAGAATTCAACCACGCTGATCCTGGCAATTGGAGCTCTGGATGTGTGAGGAGTTTTTCCATGGAAGGTTGTACGGCCAAGGATCAAAATGACAGTTATGAAATCATATCATTGGATAACACAGTGTGGGAAGACACTAATTATGCTGTTTTAAAAGGAATGACTAAAGTTGATTGTGGGAAAGCCTGTTTAGAGGACTGCAATTGTGATGCGGCTCTCTTCTTTCAAGGTGGAGACTGCAAAAAGCAAAGACTTCCATTAAGATATGGAAGAAGATCACAGAGTAGTTCAGACGTCGCTCTTATCAAGGTAAGCACGACAACACCACCGACTGTTTTGGGTAATTCAGGCAAGGAGATTAAGAAAGAGATTCGTTTAGACATCTTAATCATCAGCATTTCACTTGTTGCTTTGTCTGCCTTGATCTTGGCATTTACTGGGATTTATGTCCACAAAAATCGTGTTGGGAGATATAAGAAGATCTCCAAGTACGGAAATGTTGAACTGATTGAGGATGTAGGTTTGCGAGAATTTACCTATGAAGAACTCGTGCAAGCAACAAATGAATTCAAAGAAGAGCTTGGTAGAGGAGCATCTGCCATAGTTTACAAAGGGATCTTATCAAACAGCAGAAATGTTGTGGCCGTGAAGAGGCTCGAGAAAGAATTGGAAGGAGAAAAAGAATTCCAGACTGAGATGAAGGTGATAGGAAAAACATATCATCGCAATCTAGTCCGACTTCTTGGTTACTGCCTTGAAGGATCTAAGTGGCTTCTGGTATATGAATACATGAAAAATGGAACGCTTGCAGATATACTTCTTAATCCAGAAAACCGACCATGTTGGGAAGAAAGAATTCGAATTGCTCTTGATATTGCAAGAGGCATCCTCTATTTGCACGAGGAGTGTGAGACGCAAATCATTCATTGTGATATAAAACCTCAAAACATACTAATGGATGAGAATAGGTGTGCAAAAATTTCCGACTTCGGACTGGCAAAGCTCTTAAAGCGAGATCAGACAAACACCTATACAGGGATAAGAGGAACTCGGGGTTACGTAGCCCCGGAGTGGTACAGGAAATTGCCTGTGACAGTTAAAGCAGATGTTTACAGCTTTGGAATTGTTCTACTAGAGATCATATGTAGCAGGAAAAGTGTTGATTGGAGCCTCCCTGAGGATGAAGCTATTCTTGAAGAATGGGTCTACATGTGTCTCCAGAAAGGGGAGACAAGTAAACTGGTGGGAGATGAGGAGGTCGACAAGAGAAAATTGGACAGAATGATTAAAATTGGTATATGGTGCATCCAAGACGAACCATCTCGCCGTCGATCGATGAAGAAAGTTTTATTGATGCTGGAAGGGACTGTAGACATCCCAGAGCATCCAAGACGAACCATCTCTCCGACCATCGATGAAGAAAGTTTTATTGATGCTGGAAGGGACTGTAGACATCCCAGTACCTCCAAGTCCTACTTCTTTCCTAAGTGCCATATAGTTTTGTTGATGCTGGAAGGGACTGTACACATCAAGTTTTCTTGAATGTTAAATAAAACAGTCAATTAACATATGCTTTGTTTGATTTTAGACTTTTCTTTCTGGTTTTTAAGTTTTCATTTGAGAGCCTTTGTTAATTGTTATTCGCTCTGTTTCTTAGGGACTGGTAAAATATAGTACACATTACATACGGGCTGAGCCTCATTATAATTCTACTAGTAGATGGCTACTACGCTTATATATTTCAAGTGTCACGAACTTCTCTCAAGCTTTTTCATCCCTACTTGCATAAACAAAATCATTTACAATCGTCAACAACATAAATCAAATAGTTTTGGAAATTTCGTCACACTTGAAATTTATACTTGGATAAAAGTTTGCTAAACGAATCCAAGACTACTTTAGTTCTGTCAAGTTGTGAACCCTAAATATTATTTATTTACGTAACTAGCATGTGGATCGACATCTATAAATAGGAAGGTGTCATTAGAGTTTTGTAGTATTATCTTCAGTAAGAGATGGACATGTTAGAGAAGATAAGTTGTACAATTTTCTATTGTAAACTTCTTTTCGTTATAGTGAATTAATATAGGGACGAAAGATCACATTTTGGAGAATTTTTATAAACCTTGCGTATTCTTGTGTGTCTATTTTCTTTCTTCGATTTAATTGCCCTAGGTGGTATAGAATTAATGTTTTTAATTTTCAACAATTAGTATTAGAGCTTTTGATTTTGATTGAGAGCAATGACTAACGAAGAAGAAACAGCATTAGGGACCTGCAAGTTTCGCAGTATGAATTTTGCAAATCGATAGTTATCTGTACAGTAAAAAACTATACCATTTGAGTGGTATTCTGTCAACATCTTCTATTATCAAATGCCAAGTTTGGCATATATGGTCCTCGTAGAATTGAATTTCTCCATGTAAACTTCAGGCATCAAATTTCACCAAGTTTTACCAGCAATGTTATATTCGATTTAACTATAAACTTATTCGAAGAAATTCACTGTAAATATTCATATCGGGCCAATAACATCATCGGAAAAAATGATGAGCAATTCATCAAATTTCACCTTTTCCAAGACACGATGCTATCAAAATTCATGTAAGCCATTAAAGTGAACTAATGTAACATATAATTTGTTGTGATTTGACTTTAATTCTAGTGGGTATTATAGTCTAAATTAGAGTGATTTTGAAGAGATCAAAATTATGAACAAGAGGAAAAGTCACTGCATTTCGCTCGAGCGAGCCCGACCCAGGCCTGTTTTTGTTTTTTTACTCGATTTTGGACTCCTATTCTTCTACAACTTATTTTCTAGGGTTTATATATATATATATAACACGACTTGTATAGAAATGAACACAACGGAGAGAAGATTCATACGAACGTCTTGAGAGTTTTAGATTTCAATTAAGTGCATCGAGATCTTATAAACACAATTGATATTGATTATAGTGAATTTCTCCTTCTCTACCCATGATTTTTTCCTGTATTGAATTTTCATGTAAATTTTGGTGTTTATTTTCTTAATCCAAATTCATAACAAGGTGTATCAAAGTAATTCTAGTATCTTGTTTGTTTTATAACATAATTCCATCACACTAACTTTGAATTTAAAAAGAATAAAGAAAGAAAAGAAAAGAATGATAAAATAATATTCACTTCATCATTAAGGACGGCTTGCATAATTAAGAAGTAGCTTCACCATTTTTTTTCCCAAAGCAATCGTTTACTAGACTTTAGCCAAATTTAAAAATATCATGTAGTGTAAGACTAGAATTGAAAGACTTTTGATAAATTCCCAAGAAGGATTCTGCAATCTACTCTGAATCGACTTTGAGACTTCAAAAAAAAAAAAAATTGTAGGCAATTCAATTCTATGTAAAACATTTTCTTTCCACCCACTTTTTACCTTTGCAATCAAACGGACCTAAGTTGACATGGTCAAGAGAAGCCCTTGTCCTACTCCATAACAGTAAGGTTCTGTTAGACATCTTGAGGCAGGATTTTTCAAGGTGGTGAATCATTTCAGATTACATGGTTTAGATCCTATACTTCTTTTTCTAAAAGAGGGGGAACTGCTCACATTAAAATTACTTTATAAGAGTAGAGAGATACGTTTGATATTCATACATAGCAATAATTGAGCAAGTGAAGAGTGTTAGGACAAATCAAAAAGCTCTTAGCAGAGACAAACTAGTTTTTTTTCCTAGATTCATGCGTTCATTCGTACTTCATACATATAGAACTTCAATTCATTGACTACGAGTCAATAGTCTCCAGGGAAACTAACAATAATGCTCCTCGAACAGAGCAAATGACAGAGGGGGAGTTGATAGGGGTGGGGTGGCAAGGCAAGATTGAATGCTGTATTTTTTTTCTTTTAAAATTGTCCAATATCGACACGTATCCACTCTATCATTGAATTTGTCGTTGAGCCCGTCACTATAGCAAGATTGGGAAAGTAATAAGCTCTTTAAATAACACCTTCCTCAATGAACGAAAGAGCCTAAACCCAAGAAAAATGGAGACACTACCCTCCATACTGTTTTACCATATTTTCTCATACTTTCTGCATCAATGGTTACATCAACCTTGAAAAAGTAATACCCATGCATCCCTGGGCTCTCAGCTCTCTTTAACAGCCAGTACAAACTCATCATAGCTGTCTACTTCTGGACTCTATGCATATGGATTTTCCAAGAAAATCAATGGCTATTCTGTTGGAATTTTTCTTGCCGGGACCCTGGAAAAAACTGTCATATGGTCAGCAAATAGAGACTATCCCACTTTTCTCAGCAATGCTGTTTTGATATTAACCAAAGATGGAAGCCTCGTTTCGCAGCAAGAAGGTAGAAGAGAAGAAAATTGTGTAGATCCCGACAAGTCTATTGCTTCAGCTACAATGCTCAAGAATGGTAATTTCACGCTGTACGATTCGTTAATAGAATCAAGTAGCAGAGTTTTGGTCACCTGATGGACAATCTTTTGCCCGGCCAACACCTTCCAAATGGAAAAGAGATTTTCTCCAGTGCTTCAGCAACGAACCCTTCCAGAGGAATTTTCTGTCTCAAGTCGAAAACTGACGGAAACCTAGTGCTATAACCTGTGGATACTCCAGATGTATATGATTAGAGCACCTATGCATCAGTCACAAATGAAGCAGGCAATAATGTATCATTTAATTTTGATAACAATGGCCATCTTTATTTGTTCAATGAAAGCTCTAATGAAAAGAATCTAACGCTAGGAAAATATCGAACAGGAACTATCCAGCTCATGAGAATAGATGTAGATGGTATTTTTCTACTAATATTATTGTTCGTTTGATCTTAGAGATAACTGGACTAAAGAATAGTCACCCACAGAAGATAAATGTGCCCCAAAGGGTTTATGTGGGTTGAATGGTTTTTGTATTTAGATGGATAAAGTTGTAGTGAATGTCTGCTTACGCTAGAACGGGCAATTGGAGCTCAAGTTGTTCAAGGAATGTCGTTATGGAAGGGTGTAGAGCTAAGGATCCAAATGCCAATTATGAAATCAGATCATTGGATAACACGGAGAGGAAAGACACTGAATATGATGTTTTAGAAGGAATCGCTAAAGAAGATTATGGAAAAGCCTGTCTTGACGACTTCATCTGCCATGCAGAACTCTGTCTAAATGGAAACTGCAGAAAGCAAAGGCTTCCTTTGAGATAAGGAAGAAGATTGAAGAGTAATTCCAGTATTACTCTCATCAAGGTAAGTACAACTTCAACCTCAACTCAAGGAGTTACGGGTAATTCTGGCACAGAAATCAAGAAAGAGATTCGTGTAGACAACGTGATTGTCAACATTTCACTCGCTACTTTTGCAACCTTAGTCCTGGCAATTTCCAGAGTTTATGTCCACAGGAATCATGCAAGGAGATATAATAAGGTCTCTAAATCCAAAAACGGAAATGTTGAACTGATTAAGGATGTTGGTTTACTAGCATTTACATATGGAGAACCTGTGCAAGTAAAATAGGATTTCAAAGAAGAGCTCGGTTGAGGAGCATCTGGCACGGTTTACAAAGGGATGTTAATGAACAATGGAAATGTCATGGCCGTGAAGAGGCTCAAGAAAGAAATGGCCAAAGGAGAAAACGAATTCCATATTGAGATGAAGGTGATAGGAAAAACATATCATCATAATCTAGTCCACTTCTTGGTTAAGGATCTAAGTCGCTTCTAGTATATGAATACATAAGCAATGAATCACTTGCAGATATACTTTTCAATCTTGAAAACCGATCACGTTGGAAAGAAAGAATTCGAGTTGCTATTGCTATTGTAGGAGGCATGCTCTATTTATCATTCATTGTGATATAAAACCTCAAAACAAACTCATGGATGAGCATAGGTGTGCAAATTGCCGACTTTGGACAGGCAAAACTCTTAAAGAAAGATCAGACAAACACCTATACGGGATAAGAGGAACCTAAGGATATGTAGCTCAAGAGTGGCACAGGAATTTGACTCCAATAGTTAAGCAGATGTTTACAGCTTTGGAATTGTGCTACTAGAGATCATATGTGGCTGAAGAAGTGTTGATTGGAGCCTCTCTGAGGATGAACCTATTCTTGAATAATGGGTTTATGACTTTTTCGAGGCGTGGGAGCTAAATAAACTAATGGAAGATGAGGAGTTTGACAAGAGAAAATTGAACAGAATGATTATATTTGGTGCATCTAAGATGAACCATCTCTCCATCCATCACCGAAGAAAATTCTATTGATGCTCGAAGGGACTGTAGACATCTCAGTACCTCCAAGTCCTACTTCTTTCCCAAGTACTGTTTTGCTAGTTTATTCACCTTTTTCACTCTGTTTTATCTTTTTTGTTGCCCCTGTGCATGTAACTTTAGTGATAGAATAAATTAAGCAGGCAGGCTACTGATTGATTCATGGGGTTAAGTTAAAATGAACAAGATGTTCGAATCAATTAGAATATCTCAAGATCACATAGGGGATTGTTGAATGTTGAAATAACACTTCTTCGACGTGACTTCTATTTTCTTGGATGTTAAATATAACTATCACATAAATTATGCTTCATTTGATTTTAGGATTTTCATTCTGGTTTTCTGAAGTTTGATTTGGGACCTTTTGTTCTCCATTATTCACTTCAATTCATTTTGCAGGATCTCATCTAAAATAACAATGAAGTAGAAGACAAATTTGAACAGGCCCAGACAAACATGGAAATACCAAATGTTTTCTCGGTAGATTCAGGACGACATTATAATTTCATATGATAACCAATCAAACCCAAATATCATTGATATCATATTTGTACAGATTCTATGTGGATAGAGACAAAGGTTCTAAGAGAGTTTTGGTCATGGGAGGATAAAGGGGAACTACAACCACAAAGTGCAGAACAACATTTTCAAGTATATTTTGGTCGATTGTAAATAAAAAGAAAGGCAGAAAGAAAAATCCCTGATATCATCACTGATTCTTTACAACTCCATCTAGTGCATCAAATACACTCTGTAAATTTATGCCTTCAACAATCACAACCTTATCCCTTGATTTTGATCCAGAACCTATGGAGACTTGCCTTCTTTTTACCCCTATAACCTGTTTAAAATGACAGGTAAACTTTTGAAAATTTGCCTTTAGGAATCAAGCCTTACTTTCTAAGAAGAAAAACCATGACAAAGAAAAGATAGTTACACAAGATAGCAACTCGTTTCACTGAAAATACTAATTAATTGAGATTTTCAATAAATGCTGAATTCTACTAAAAAATATTTTTCTGCAACAAAAGAAGAGACCAGGTCAATCTCCTGAAAAATACCATGCAAAACAAAATTCTATAAAAACATCAGCCTCACAATTGAATAGCTAAACTTAATGGTACAATATTATCATAAATTGAGTGGGCACAATTAATAATTTTCTCTGAAAACCTTGATAAGTATCCAAATGGCCCTTTCAAGTCCCTAAAAAATAGTAAACCTTAATGACCAAGACAACTTCGAAAATATGCAATGAAACTAGAAGCTCAAGTAGCATTTTGCTGTTTACATGGCAAACTATAAAAAATTTCACTATTCAAAAATTGAAAAACTTGTTCTAAAAATATACTACACGTACTATGAGCTGGCCTCAATATAAGTTTACTACTTGATGTGTTCAACACTCCTTATCTTTCGATGGACAGGAACTTCTCTCATGTTTGAAAACATATTTCCTAATTATCAACAACATAAATCACAACATTTATGGAAACTTCATGAAGCTTGATAGCTTTAATCAACAACATAAATCACAACATTTATGGAAACTTTGTCGAGCTTGATAGCTACTTTTGATATAAATCCACTCAATGAAGTTAGGCTTGATAGCTACCTTTTGATATAAATTCGCTTAATGAATCCAGATTTACTTATACTTTCAAATGCCAAGTTTCCCTTTATAGTCCTCGTGGAGTTGAAAATTGAATTGGTAATTCTGACACCAAATTTCCCAAAGATAGATCCACTATGAAATATTCATTATTTTGTGTAGTGATCATTTGAAGAATCAAACTTAAGTCAAATAGAATCATCCTTTTATGCCTAAAGTTAGTCGAAGATATTCATCATACAAATTTATAGTAGATCAATAACATCTTCAATAAAACTTATAAGCAGTTCATCAAAATATGACTACTTCAAGACGTGGGCCAAACTTTTATCAGAAGAATGCCATGAAAATTCATACAAGCCATTAAAGTGAAGACTGCTATGCATGCCCATCTATCAAACACTTCCATCAGACTAACTTGACTTGAAACAAAACAGATAAAATAAAATGGTAAACAAGCAATGTATAATTCATCATTCAGAGATAGCTAAATAAATATGTTTAATAGTTTCATAATCGGGGACTTACGGTACTAATATAATCAATCAGGGCAGCATTAGCTTCACCATCTTTGGCTGGTGCATCAATTTGCACTCCCAATGCCTCGTCGTCAAAATCTGTACGTTATGCCCAAATATTATAAGTGAAAATCAAGACCCTCCTTTTAATCAAAAGAACAGTCATCTTATGAACATATGAGAAGAAGGGAGGACCCGTGATGGTGGCGATTTTGGAACCGGGCTTGGCATGGATAGTGATGGCGACGGAGGAAGGTGGGATTAACCGCATGCACGCAGGGTATTTGGCGGCGGCTGGCGGCAGCGGAATTGACTCAGCCGAGTTGCCTTTCGATTTGCCTTTCTTGTTCGGAGCCATCTGCTTTTCGATCTTTTCCGATACTATAACAGTACCAATTACAATAAATCGGTCGTTCTGAAACGACTGGAATTTGAGATTTTCCGATTGCAATAAAAAGTTTTTCCTTTTACAATTTTTTAAAAATACCTTTTTGGCTTTTTCCATTGAAAATAGTAGTTTTAAATTAAGAATCGATATTTCAATTCAATATTTTTACGAGTAACAAAAGAACTAAAGCAAATAAAATTTAAGAGAATAAAATTATACTCTCAAAATTCAATTTTTATAATTTTTTTTTTGTGTGTGTGATGATAAAATATTACAAATGAACAATATTTTTATATTATATTTGGTACATAAGAATTAATTGTTAAACACTCATTAATTTTTTTAGATATATGAATAAAATAAATTCATCTATAATAACTTTAGATTAATGTGAATGTTAATTAAGAGAATTAATGACACGAAATTCATATATAACAAGGATTTTGTAGTATTTATTACATATTAAAATTCGAGAAAAAAATATTGAAATAATTGAATTGTAGTAGGGTTAAAATCGTCCAAAAAATTATTTTCACTTGGTGTGATATTTAATATATTATAAATTTCAATGTTATCAAAAAAAAAAAAATTAAGGTAACATATTTGTTATTGTATGTCACTTTTAATTTAAAAAAAATAACATTTTATATTATTTTAAAATTAATATTTGACACGAATAAAATGTTTTGTTACTACTATATGTTATTTTTCATTGAAAAAAAAAATTAATGTTTTCATAGATAACATATTATTGTTACTATTTATTAAAAGATCAACGTTTATGTTGTTACTTTTGCTTTTAAAAAAAAAAAAAATTACATAATATGTCATTCTACCTTATGTTACTTTTGTTTTTGTTCGACCAAAACTGACAAAAAAAAAAATCCCCACCCGCCGACTACCACCTATTCTCTGGTAATTCTAACGTATACACAGTTGAAACTTGAAACAACCGATCACCTATTCTCTGGTAATTCTCTTTGTGTTTTTGAGTTTTGAGGCTAGGTTTCACTGTGGGATTTTCATACTTTGCTTGTACAGATAATAATAAAAATCAGGTGTCCATGGACAAATTCGAACTGATAAATGTTAAAAACCAATACATTATTTACATGTTGACATAGAATCTCCATTAGCATTTATCCAACTTTCCAAAGTTTATATACAACCCACGATATAAGAATATATATACTTATACACATCGAGTTCAACTGCAACATGTGCAGTTAGATTAGAGACATACCTTCTTTCCAAATTCTAACTTAAAAGCTAAAAATATAAACAATGCAGGGCCAGGAAATTCGAGAAAATTATTTACAAATCTTCAAGATACGCTAAATAGGAACTCAAAAGTCGACGTTTGCTTTGCTGGAAAAACCCATTTCAACCAAAAAATAAACAGCAGTGGACTATGCCTGAGTTCCTTGACCCTGCTTCAACAGCACTTCTTTCATTTTCTGGTACTCCTGGAGCTCTGTAAATGCATCAGCTGTAGTTTTGGAAGACACATGTCCAGATGAGAGATTCAAAGAACCCGAGTCCCCCAACAGTGACTCCGGAGAAATTTCTTCAATCACGGACTTGGAATCCTGCACCAAATTAGTAGGGATAGAGATGTCTGGGCGAAGAGGGGGTACCTTATTCAGCACGTGACAAAGAGCAGCTTCTTGAGATTTTCCAACTGGATAAAGTCCACCAGGCTGATCAAATGACCCTGGTCTGACAGCAACAATGGAATGTCCGTTTGTAAACATACTGACAGTCATAAAATTAAATTTGAAAAGACATGCAAAGCACCTTCAAGAAAGTAAAACACACGTGTATTAAAATGCTATAACTGGATGCTCAATCAGTTGTAGCATTTTACCACTATCCATTTCATGCTCAAGCAAGCTCACCCACCCGTCCAATGAGCATGTGTAATGGTACTAATAGCATGTTGACTGAGTTTAAACAACGTAAATGTGACATTTACTTAACTTCTTGGTTCCAAACAAATTAAATAAAGTTAATTATATCAAAAGTAAGTACCTTCTTTCACCTTACTTGGAGAAAACTATATTTGGCTCATGTTCATGAATCGTTTACAAATATTCAAGTCACATTGGAAGAGGACTCGATGGTTCCATATAGAATGAAACCAAGATCTACATGTACTGCCCATTTATCCATCACTCATATATATATATAATTTAAACCGTATATTAACACTTTTCAAATATGATGGAGTAGATTCACGTGGCAAAAAAATTGTCTCCACTTCAAGTCTTTTCTCAAGATTATTTATGAAAATTATCTAATAATAATAAAAAAAAAAAAAAAGAATTTAATAATTCTTTACAATAAGCATTCATACTTTCTTACTGAATAATATGGCAATCAATATATGAATATATATACTTCTTGTCAACAGTGATAGCACTGCCACCGAGAACTTAACTTGGAAAATTATATGCATTTAACAATTGTTTTCAAATCTAATTTTGATACCAAACTCCTTCAAATTTAGCGTTTCAAAACTTCTTTGAGTATAAGAGCTTTTTATTTAGGGCGTGTTCGATAGAGATTAAAATCGGATTAAAATTGAAAAACTAGTCGTTATTGTTGACTTTTATTAGACGAGNAGCTTTTTATTTAGGGCGTGTTCGATAGAGATTAAAATCGGATTAAAATTGAAAAACTAGTCGTTATTGTTGACTTTTATTAGACGAGTGGGACCCAATAACGACTATATTTTCAATTTTAATCGGATTAAAAGCAATACCGAACACGCCCTTAACCTTTCTTGAAAATTTATCAACAATCGATGTCTACAAATATTTTGTAACAAGTATGCATTGTTCCATTAGCCTACAACCCAAATTAAAGTAAGAATATAAAACGCCTTCAAATTAACATCAACTATTTTTATTTCTCTCTAGAACCAATTGATCTCCAAAATTATGTTAACAATATTTATTTCTCTCAAGAACCAACTTCGCTATTACTTATCGATTATGTCTTGGTACTATTCTCTAATCAATTGATTTGCAATACTTCCAAGTGCTCCTAACATTGTACGATCATTCACACCTCCGTACAGGAAACATATCCTAACGTGACTATCAGTAAATGGCTTTCTCCCATGTGGACAAAAACTTCACAAAAATTACAAAATAAAACCTCTTCCCAAGCACCCTTATCACATGTCATCTTGAAGAGATTATTAAAATTATTCAGTGTTTTAAGTTATTGTAGATCATGTGCTCCTTTCTAAGCACCACAAACTTGCCTTCTTCGTGTTCACCAATACTTTGGCAAGCATCCAATTGTTGATTGAAACATACCAACACTCATAATACATATGCACATTTTTATATAACGTTTTTGTTTTCCTTCACTTGTGCAATCCCTTGACCCGGAACACTCAGAATTTTTTCTGTTCAGTAAACATAACATATTTTCCAACTTACAGTGTTGCTAATTTGATTTTGGAATAAATTTCAGATTTCATGGTATATGTAACAAGTGTGCCAATCAGTAGATCAGCTAATGCCACATTTGCATATAATAAGGATAACTTCCATCAAGAATATCACGTGATTACCTGGTATTTGGTTCGGTTAGGTCATCATCATCCGGAATTAATAGGCCAGAAAATTCAGAATCATCAAAATTATCCTGAAAAGAAAACCTACTGGGGCTTCTAGAGTATGATTTCATCGATGAGCTGTTTGATGATTGCTTAACCCCGGATAATTTTCCAGCTTCCTCTTTCGCGGTAGCAAACAACTATGAATGTAGTAGCAGATAAAAAATTGGCAGGGGAAAAAGAAAATATAATTTCGAAGATGAGAAAGAAGAATACCTTGTCAACCATTGAGCCGGTCTGATATAGACCTGCATATCCATCAGTCTTAGCAACCCTGCGTCCACTGGTTCCCATGGAAGGTGACGGAGGCAACAACTGGTTTTTAGGCATTGAAGTAAAAGTAGAAAGCCTAGATACAGGAATCCCAACAGGAGTACTTTCAGACCGTAAAAGAGCCTTTAAAATATGACTATCAGGAGTGTATGCAGGTGGTGATGGAGATGGCAATGATGATGGTGAAAAGGTAGGGGAAGGCCAATACTCGGGAAAATTTGGATCTTTCATATGAACTGGAGGTGTTTTGTCGGGCATATGATGAGGTAAACTTGCTGGAGGAAACCGATGTGATAGCTGTTTTGGCTTTGAAGCACAGGATTCAGAGTATGTTGGTGAAGATGAAGGATTTACTGAAGACAGAGATACTCTATATAAATCATAACTCCGGCTATGACGTCTCCCAAAAGGAGACAAAGACGGGGAGCATTGAGGCACAGGACCAGGTGTAAACCTCTTAAGTGGTTCCACCATTGGGCTCCCAACATATTCGTGAATGACTTGTGGAGAAATTGGGGTGGAGGGCTCAGAAATGATATCCAACTCTAATGAGCAATACACCACTGAGAGGCAAAGACTACCGCATGCAGTGTCAAGTGGAGAGAAAACAAAGCTTTGCATATCTGCCTCTTCTCTACCTGTGAACGGCTCAACAAATGATGACACCCGGTGACCAAGATTGTATGCCCTAATTTGGGCTGACGAAATGAGATCACGAAAAACCTTATAAGCCGGCAAAAGTCTAACAGTCGCGTACAGAGACCTCAACAACAGTATTGACTTCTTATATAGTGCATCTGAAATAGTACAAGTTGCTCTCTTATTCCCCATCACACCACTACCATTGTCACCACTTTGCTTACTCTCATACTGTAGAACCCACCTCTCAATAATCTTTTCACTGTCAATCTCACACCCAAATTCATCATTTTCAGAACTGTAACGGTACCCCTCATTGCCAGACAAATCTGTTGCAAACCCTTTTTTCGGGGAATAATTCACAGGGTCCCAATTGCCTGACCTTCGCACTAGAATCACGTCAATAATCATGGGTTCGAAATTACTCTGACGCCAAAAACCAATGTTCTCCAGTTCCGCAGGGCAGTCCCTAAGTGCTAGTTTAAACGACTTATCCCTCAGCCCAAAACTCGATGAGGAACATGATGATGAGGGGGGGGATGGGGATGACAAAAATGGCTCACTGCTATAATTACGAGATGAAACATACGGACACCGCGATTCATGTATTATATGAAGAATTTTAGCAAAAGTTTCAGTAATTATCTGTTCAATTTCTGCAGGTTCCGACTGAGCATTCCCATGATGTGATGCCATATTTGCTAGCAACCACAATAAACACCAAAATTTCCCAAATAAATAAATAAATGCATAGCAGCTAATGAAAATTCACTGCAAGAACTACGGACAGAGAATTCTAACGGGCCAAAAAAGAACTCTAAATCAATAAATCAAAAGAACCTGCACACAAATTGAACTGTAAACAAGTCAGAATTGGCCAGAAATATATAAATTGAACTTAAAATTAATATGAAGACTAAGAGTGGGCTCACTGTTTCGCAAAGCCGGGATTGCATTTAATTCAAAAAGGGCTCAGATGGTATTATTGTCCACATAAAAACGTGTACATCCATTAATCTATAGCTTCTTTATGTCAATACAGTTAAGTAATATATCGATAAGCGCTGCATATTTATTTCACTCCCTATATTTTCTGGTTGCTGAACATGAAGAGAACCCATTAGAGGGGATGATCAGAGCCCAGATGGAGTAGTTGAGCAGTTCAAAATTCTAGAGAGGGAGAGAATAGTGTGTGCGTAAATCAGTGGGTTACCGACTGGGAAGTAAATGGGGAGGAGAGGAAGAAAGCTGGAAAGAGATTTTGATTATGAGATTTGTACATTACTTCATTCCGAAAAAAAAAAATTGAAAAAGGAAAAATATCTCTCTCTGAGATACAGTTACTGTTGATTCATGAATTTTCTCATGGGCCTGATTGATTGGCCAATTTTTTTCAAGAAAAATGAAATTCAAATTTTATTTCCTACTTTTAGTTTGTTTGATGGAATTCAATTTCTTGCTTTGCTATCACGTGACTAATTTTCATGGTTTTCGGTGAATTGATTTTTCCTCCTTTTAGGTGATTTTTTGTTTTCCATCTTTTCTTTTTTTTTTTTGTAATAGATACAAAATTTATCCACAATTGTAAAAAAGATTATCCTTTAAATTGATCATTTTCATGTAAAATAAAGTCAAACGAACATCAAAAGATAGAAAATTTCAACATTTTTCAGGTAGAAAATTATATCAATCAAATACAAATAATTGACAATTCACAAGGAAAACAATTATAGACAATTCAATTCCCTGAAATTCATTTTCTTTTCACCCAAATTTCACTATTGCAATCAAAGTGTTCCATGTATGGACAAAAAGGGAAATTTAACCAAATAGCCGAGAATAAAGTATTTGGAGAAATGGCTTTGACCAATATTAACAAAAGGGGAAAAATCAAGATATTTTGATTGATCAAATGATAAAATTATCCTTTAATAAATAGTAAAATATTCACCCATTGGGAAGTCTGGAGTTGGGTTCTTATCATGAGGCACATTCATAATGGAACTTTTGGGAAGTCTTCAAATTTTGTGTCTTTATTAAAATTCGTTGTTGCTCAAGTTATAGATAATCATTAGTGTTGTGTGTAAGCACAAGGCATGGGAAGAAATAGAATCAGAATTGTAACGAAAATGAATTGTTTCTTATCTTCGTTAGAAAAAATACTACAAATATTCTCTAAGTTAAGTGTTTACAAACGTTCATGATTACGATATAAGTGTCGTTATAAGACTTATAAACTTCCATAAGAACGACATAAGTGACGTTACTGGACTTATAAGCATTCATGAGAACAACACAAGTGTTGTTATTGAGATGAAACCATTCTGGAGAACAACATCAGTGTCGTTATTGACTTATAACTTATAAGAGTCCATTATAATATATAACATTTTAATCATTTTTTTATCACATGTCCATTGCTTGAAGTCGTTGTGTTGGAAACAAATCAAAATATAAGAGAAAGTAACAGAACGACACAAGTATTGTTACTAAAAAGAAAATGACATTGTGTTCTATTTGTAAACACGATTATAAATGGCAACTGAAATAAAAATGACCTTTTGTGTTGTTTTATCTACGAGAACATCCATCGTGGCGTTCTGAGATAAGAACGTCTATTAAAACGGTATAATTATCGTTATGTTTGTAAATGTGTTCATGAGATGGTACTTGTGCCGTTATTGAGATGAGAACATCTATTATAACTATCATTATGTTTGTAAATATACTTGTCTATTAGAACGACGCTTCTGATGTTATTGAGATGAAAAGTTCTAAGAGAACGACACAAGTATCATTTAGAGGATGAAAAGGTCTTTGAGAATGGCACTTGTGTCATTACCAAGATGAAAAGTTCTAAAAGAATGACACAGTGTCGTTATCGAAATATAACTTGTCCATGAGAACGACACTTGTATCGTTACTTTGAAGAAAACGACATTTATATCGTTCGGTCTATAAACACGACTATAAGCATGCACAACCCAATCATGCCCCGAGAACCAATAAGTTGAACTCATTTCAGTTGCAAGATAGACACGTCGTCTATAAAAGTTGAGAGATGTGCTCATTAATTATATTTTCTAACAGAACAATACAATGACTTGTGATTTCATCAAATCGATATCATATAATCTATGTGTCTTCAATCATTTTTTGTCACGTGATCAACCTTTCTGACTTTCTTAAATTAGGGGATCTAGTGTGTGTCGTTCCTTGTAAAAGAAACAAAAAATTGGAGAAATCAACAAAACGACACAAAGGCGTTAAATGACACTTGTGACTTTATGTCTATAAATGTGAGTATAATCACGACCATCAATGCCCAAAGAACCAATAAGCTAAACTCATGTCAGTTGCAAGATGGACGTGCCATTTACAAAAGTTGAGAGTTGTGTTCATTAATTATATTTTCTAACGAATCAATACAATGACTTGTAATTTCACTAAATCGATATCATATAATATATGTATATTCAATTGTTCTTTGTCACGTGATAAGTGTAGTTTCTACACTTATTCGAGATCCTAAATCATGATATTTTATTGTCTTTTGGATAAAATTTCACCTAATTTATGTTATATTATATTTTGTAGTTGAAACTTTATGTTTAATGAAAAATTGGAGAAAAGAATGCAAAAGTGGCGAAAAATGACAAAAATCCAAAAATAAAAACTTGAAGAGAAATAATACATTAAATAAGTTGGAGTTAAATGTGTCTCAATGAACTTGTATTGAAAATTTTAATTGGATCTCAATGTGGCTGCAATACACACACACACAGAAACGGGGGGAAAAAATCAAGGAAGAAAAGAAGAAACGGCTGCCATCGAGATAGAAACAGAAGAAGAAAAAAGGAAAGAGAAAGAAAGAAGAGAAAGGGAAAGGAAAAAAAATAAAGAAAACAAAGAGGCTAAAAAGTCAAAAAGGCAGGGAAAGAAAGAGAGACACAAAAACGTGGAGAGAGGAAGAATTTTAGAGTGTGAAACTTGGTGGCTCATTATATTATATTATATTATATATATATATATATACACACGCGCAGGAGGAGAAAAGTACAGAAGCTGCCGACAGAAATATACATATATATACGTAGAGAGACGAGGAAGAAAGGAGACGAAGGACACGAGCAGTTTCACGTTTCGTCAATTTTTGGTGATGTCGTTCCACTTTTGAGCGTTTTTATTTTTACGGTATGAATAAATAGTTTTTATATTATGGCAAATAATGTAGTCAACTTATAATCATTTATTCTTTTATTCAAGAATTCTGTGGTTTATTTATATATGTGTTGGTTTTATTATAAGTTTAATGCATTGAATTAATTGATCACTAAATTGATGATTATGTGAGTCTCTTACGAATCGAAAGATAAGTTTGAGATTTAGATCATGTAGTAAAATTTGATAAATTAGTATGTGTAGAGATACTAATTATTGTGGTCATAATATGAATTTTTAGAACTAGTGTTTCATTTAACTAAAGTTGATTCACATAGAGATATGAAATTTAATTAGTTAAATAGGTTCAATAAAAACTTGAGAGTGGTAAATTGAATACAATAGAAGAATTCGATCGAACGCTACATTAAGTTATGAATCTTGAATTAAGAATTAATGTGATCAATAGATGAAATTGTTATACCCTAATATTTATTAAATATTTGAATTTCTAATCAATCGTTGTTTGCAACCTTTTTATATTTTCAATTAGTTAAAAATAATTAGAAAAATAATCATAGCTATCATAATTATTTACTTGCTTTTATCAAATAGGAGTTAGAAAAATTTGATTAAGTCCTGAAGTATAGTCTCGTAGGAACGATATCCGGATTCAAAGGCCTACTACTGCTTGTTACGATATCGTACACTTGCTATACAAAAAATAGCAATATCACGTGATCAACCTTTATGACTTTCTTAACTTAGAGATCTAATATATGAGGTCGTTGTGTTGGATAAGATGCAAAATATTGGAGAAATCAACGAAATAGCACAAGGGCCGTTAAACGACACTTGTACCGTTATGTCTATAAACACGAATATAAGCAACGTCAGCCCCTTGAAGCTTGACATGTGCAATGACATGGGAATACCTTGCACTCATGCTGGGATTTGTGTTGATGGTGTACACTTAGGATTTCGGGCAAGGAAAATGTGGGAATGATGCTTCAATTTGACTTGGTGTCGAGGTGCTGCAGATTGGCAAGGCATGGGCTGATCCAACTTGCTGTTCGTGGGCAAAGTATTGCAGATTAGCAAGGCATGGGCTGGTCCAACTTGCTGTTAGTAGGTTGAGTCCACAAATTCAGGTGTCCAAAGGGGGTACATGTGCTAGGTAGTTTTCGAAGTTTATACTAGTGGAAAGTGTGCGCAGTTGCTAGGAATAGTTGTGGGATACGATTTCTAGCATTTTCTAGCGAACTGGGTTGGTTTATCCCTTTGGCAGTTTAGGATGTTAACTACACACGAGTTTTGGCTTATAAATAGGAGAATGTCTAGCTGATGAGACACAGGAAACGTGTTGTGTTCTTTCATGTCTTGTATTATTATTGAGTAATAAAACAAGTTGGGTTTACTCGTAATACTGTCTTCTTTTACTTTGTTGCCTTTATTTCGTATATGTGCATTGTGCAAACAGATCCAAATAGCACAACCAAATTCATGAGAATCGCTCTGTCCATCATTCCAACATTAATATGAAAAAACTTCTAACTAAAAATTGACACAAGACCATCAAAATAAAAATTGGTCAAATCCTCCTAGTCCTAATCTAATGAATCTTTGATCAATCTTTAACATTCGAAATGATAATATTATCTTAAAAATAACACACCACATGCAATAATACTAGTATAATGAACAAATATAAGAAACACTCCTCTAGTTACGTAGGGGATATATTTAGCACCTGTTTGATTTAGATAAAAAAAAATTGATATAAGTTTGATGAAATGTAGTGGAAAAATTATAAATTAATAAAATATGTGGTTAAAATTTCTTGTTGATTTTGATTTTGATTTTAATTTACTTTTTTAGTTGAAACAAATAGGCGTTCAATGAGTAATGATATTCAGAGTCAACAACTACAGTAGCCATCATATGTGGCATCTTGTTGGTCGAGATTAATTTCTTATAAGTATCAAATAATAAGTTAATGCATCAAATAACAGTATGCTACATAGAATGATCACTACAGCCGCTGATTATAAATAGCACTACTCTATTCAATTGGGACTTTTAAAAAAAAAAACTTTTTAAAGTGGGTGACTATTGTCAACTTTTAGGCTACTTTTTTGGATTTGTCAAGAATCGATAAAAATCTTCTATAAATTTTTGACAATTGCATCTCAATCGATTTTCCCATTACCTAAAAGTAGGGGTGGGCAAAAACCCGCCCAACCCGATCAACCCAACCCAACCCGATCGGGTTTAGTCGATTTTTTCCATTTTTTTCTTGGGTTGGGTTGGTTGGCAATGTCAAGTTGGTCGGGTTGGGTCGAGTTG